>JANRGW010008348.1:0-36537 GCA_024733675.1 Psilopsiagon aymara
AGGAGAAGCAAAAGAATGTAACTCCCACAGGTTGAGATAAGAACAGTCCAGTAACTAAGGTATAACGCAAACCACTACTTCTACCACTAATAATAATGATGAGGGAAACAACAAGGGATGAGAGTGCAACTGCTCACCACCCACCGACAGATACCCAGCCCAAACCAGCAGTGATCTCATTCTTCTGGGTGGCTGCCCCCAGTTTATATAGTGGGCATGAGGTGCTGTGGTATGGAATACCTCTTTGGCCAGTTTGGGTCAGGTGTCCTGTCTCTGCTTCCTCCTGGCTTCCTCTCCTCCCTGGCAGAGCAGATAGTCCTTGGTCAGAGTAAGCATTACTTAGCAACAACTAAAAACATTGGTGTTATCAGCGCTGTTCCCAGGCCAAAAGTCAGAAACACAGCACTGCACCAGCTACTAAGAAAGAGAAAAATGACTGCTACTGCTGAACCCAGGACAATTATCCAGGAAGGTGAATAAAGTGCTCCAGAGACACAATACCCAACTACCTGTTGCATCCTCCTATGCATGGCTTCACTACAGACTGGCTCAATGCCTGCCTGTCGTCTGTGGACAATCAGGCAGCTCCACTCCCACCTCCATGAGAATCAGCTGCTTTCTCTACATTATCTGTTATCTCCCACAACGAATGAAAAGAGGCCTCAGCAGAAGTCACTTGAGGGCTTAATTACATGTAAAACGTGGGGTGAGATGTGTCATGGGGCATTTTACCCGCCAGAATTTCATTGAGCATGACAAAGAAAACCAAGAAAAATTTAAGAAAAAAACAACTACCAAACATAATTCCAAACACACCCTCAACCCTGCAAAAACCCCAACAAAATCTGATAACCCAGATAGAGGAATGAACCTAGAATCAAATCCATTCTCCAAAGATTATTTTAAAATTCCTCTAAAATATTGACCAGTAACATCACTTTTCCTACTGCTTTGTAGCTTAATGTCATGCTTCACTTGCTGGGCATGCTCAGAGCAGTATGTGAAGGGCAGAGGACACTTTTCTATGACCCTGTAATGTAGTGTCCAGTAAAACACACAGTAAACCAGTACTTCTTAAGAGGAAGGGGAAATGAACAGTACTGTTTTACAGAGTTGGTGAGAGCCCTGGTACCCCCAGTGCCACCCAGAATCCTGGAAGGGCAGCAATCTATCTCTCTGTTTGCATGGCTTTTGCACTCTTTCTCCCTCATGTCTCCAAAGAACTTTTTTCTTCCACTCAAATCCAGGCTTTGCCTGGAGATAAGCAACTACAGAAGCCCCTTTACCTGTTGTTCCTCACTACTGTGCTTCCCAGGTAACCAGCGTACTTTTTACACAGCTGTCCCAGCACACAGGTCTCCCCTGTCTCCTCCATAAAACACAGGATGCTTTTTACCACTTTTTTTTATTCTTTCCATCACTGCCTTTTTTATATATATATATATATATAAAATTATATGTTTTGTTTTGTAAAGAGAAAAGGGACAGTGGGAGGAAAAGCTTGATCTGTGGGGAATATGAAGAGGGAAAAGATAAAGGGGTTGAAGAAATCAATCTTGTGCTTATACAATCTGAAGAGGAGACCTTTTTAGAGTCAGCAGTAGAGGGGAAAGTGAGAATGAAGAAGTTAGGTGAGAGAAAAAAAAACCTTCTCAGAAGCAATGTTCATGAAATTAGCTCCTTCAAGCTATTTTCTGATGCTTAAGAACAGAGAGGAAGTGAATATAAACCAGAAACTGTAATTCAGAATAAAACATACTGTGTAACAGAGAACGACTTTCTGCAGTGATTAATCAGACAAAACCTGATCTCAAGGCCAATGAGGTCAGTCCACAGAGCACCCAGACCACAGTAAGGCTTGAAGTAAGAAGGCTGTTTTGCGTTTCTTTCAGATTCAGTGATGGCTCCAAGTCTTCCAAACTCTGCCTCGTACCCTCACTTGCAGTGGTTCAGAGGAAGCAAGGAATAAACGTACAAGGCACTAGGAAGTGATTTTCACAGTGGCTTTGCAGAGCTGCAAATACTGTGCAAGTGAAAAATCACAGAAGAAAGCTTATTATAAAATGTGGGGTTTTTTGGTTTGTTTGTTTGTTTTTTTTTTATAACCAGCACTCTCAGTAATGGTGAAATTGTGTTTTCCTAAGTGATATTCATCCAGCTATAGCCTTGAAGAAGGTGGACACAAACATTTTGCAACCTACAAGCTGGGCAGCTAGGAATCTCTCTGATATGTGCTAGATGAATAGCACAAATGAAGGCCTGATCCAAAGCCACTGAAATCGTTGGGAGTCTTCACATGGTTTGTGCAGATTTAGAAGCAGACTTCTGATTAACATAAGTCTCCAATCCTGCAATTATAATTTGGCAGAGGTCTGTCTCCACAAATTCAATATCAATCCTGCTGCTGGGTAGTTCTTCAGAAGTCTGTGTGGGAGACTTCTGTTTCTGACTGAGACAAACTTTTATTGTAACCAAGAGATTAGTAAAGATTTTGTATGGAAGTGAAAGGGATCTGCACCACAGCTCCAATTTTCCTGCCCATAGAAGGGTAGACTGTATTGCTCTATTGGGTTGCTTGCAAAAGTTTCAGAATGGAATTCTCCATTTCATTAAACATCCACTGCCCTTACAATTAGCAGCAACATTGCGAGTTTCCTTTAATTTAGGCCTGTTCTGTGATTAATGTCTCTTCTCAGTATCCACTCTGCCAACATAGACGGGCGATAAACATGTAAGCGTTCCCGAGTAGTAGATTCGCAAATACTTTTTCTATCCTCATCTTCCTCACACTTACTACTATTGAACCGGATCAGGCTCAAGAAAGTTGCGTATCAGTTCAAAGCATCCTGTCATTAGAGCTGTGTACACTCAGTCTTAGTCTGGAGTTCTTAAAAATTGAGTTATGCGTGCACTTTAAACTCTCTTTTTCATAAGCATGTTTCTAAGAGGATGGAGCAGCACTTGTGGTATTACTCTTTTAATTGTCAATAGGCAGTGTTTAAAATGGGAGTGCATTTCTCCGTCCTTCTTTGCCCCCATATAGAAGCTTCTCCAGAAGACTCAAATATCTTATGCCAGATGAGACTTATTTCTGTAACAGATCCTTGCCATAAACTGTCCACCAGCAGTAAGACCTCAACTGCCCAGAACTGAGCTATTGTGAGTGAGGGGTATTCGCCTGTTGTTTTCTGTCGATCCATAGATGGCTAATACCATAGATGGGCAACTTGGAATTGCCCAACAGCAATAACACCAGTCATCTCTCAGGTGTCTTTTAGAGGTGGTTTCTAGACCATTTGTAAGAGTAATGAGATTATTAATAATCTGCTTTAAACACTCTTCCTTCCAAAAAAGCATCCCTAAATTTTTGAATCTTTCCCATCCATGGCTGGTCTTACTTCTCTTCTGATCTGAAGTACTGGCATCAGTTGTCAGAAGATGATTCTCCTTTTCTGCAAATACATCACTGTCTATTTCAGCAGCTTTCCTTTGAGAGAAGTGCTTCTGTCTTTGTCTTTCAGTCAAGCTGACAGTCCCAAAATGCCTCTAGACTGGTTTTCATTCACTTAATTACATGACTTGCCTACGTTTCACAGCATGGCTTTAGGAGAACACAGAGCCTGAGGAAAAACCCCAGAGCAGACTGCAGCTGCGAAGTCTCTTTCATTCACCATTGTTATGTCTTAGCCCTCCATTGCATCTCCCTAGCAGTCATTCAAGGGTCTATTACAGAAATAAGTCTCATCTGGCATGGCATATTTGAGTGTTCTAGAGAAGATTCTACATGGGGGCAAAGAAGGATGGGGGAATGCACTCCCATTCTGAACACTGTATATTGACAATGAAAAGAATAATATCACAAGTGCTGTGCCATCCTCTTAGAGACCATAGCCCTTTTCCCCAGAGTTTTCGGTGAAAGAAAGAAAATGAAAAATAAAAAAGTCTCCTAATAAAAATGAAAACAAACAAAAAAACCCAACAAACCCCACAACAGAAAACCCCAACAGTCAGAAGCCAGCCTGCGCTTTCTTTTTCATATCTTATTGTGTACCATAAATAACTACCTGTACTTATGTTCTGCTGCTCAGCAACAACTTACAGCTTTCATTGCTGTCTTGCAGCAAAGCTGTGTCACTTAATGCCTTTGCCCCATTCTCCAAACCAGATGTCCGAATCCCCTTTTTAAATAGCTCAGATCACCTTTTTATCTTGCCTTGACCACCATCTCGTTGCCCCCCCCTTTTGTATTGTGAATACACCTATCTGCCTTCTTTGCACAGCTCTTCAGATGAGTCCTTGACATATTAATCAGTGCCTTGTCCTTTCTACACAAGTGACTGTCAACAAAGCAGATGATGCTGTCCCTTACAACAACTTGTCTCTTGCATCACTCTCTCTCTTTGAGTCTGTGCCCTCCGCTTTTCTGACAGGCCACTGCATTGCCATTTTTTTTATTTTTTGTTTACTTTTCAATTTTTTTAATAACACCGAAGACAACAGACTGTTGCCACAGGACATTGCTTACCTATTCACAAAGGTAACAACATATTAAAGTTGAAAGAAGTATGCAAATGAACAAAATACATCAAGAACTCAGTCCTTCTGCAAGAGCCTGAGGATGACTAACAGCCTGTTGACATAGGAAAATTCTTAGATTAAAAAGAATCCCGGGAAACAGGATTCATGAAGACTAGGGGAGTAGCAAGTGCCAATGGACTCTGAACAGACAGGTTTGACTTGTACAGCGAGGTAACTGTCACTCTTCGCTGAAATGGCCTTTAGTTTTCTAACTGAACCTTTGAAATTTGGGGATGATAAAGCTTAAGCATCTAAAATGCCTCCTAGTTACTATGATATTTTCAGTTATCAGGAATTCCAGCACTTGCTTCTCCCAACATTCCCTGGAAAGAATGAAAACAGACTAAAAAACAGAAAACCAGAAAGCTTTCCACTAGCTAACTTTCCCTTTCCAGGTAGTTTGTTCCAATATTCTAAAGTCTATTTTCCAGGGCTAACTTTTGAAAATAGAATTTATAAATGACAGATTTTATTTGAAAGAGTTATTCAAGCTGAAAACAGACAATATCAACAGTTCATTTCCCCCTTCTCCCCATTTTAATCTGCTGTTTCATAATAAAGAGACACTTGTATTTCAGTGGAAACTGCCAGAAGAAAAAATTAAGAATCCCTTTGATGCAGAATACCTACTCCAAACCTGCACATAACATCCTCACAGACCCACAGAAAAGCCTCAGTTCAAAAATACCATCCATTGAGACCACCCACCATACATCAGCCAGCACCATCTTATTCCACTGGTATCAGACACCAGAGCCATCAAAGAACTGTGTAGGAAAGACTCATTACTAATGCTCCTAGCTTCAGCTGATGAATCAATATCTGTGATAAGATCACTGCCATCCATGAATGAGATTTCTACTGTGGCATGCGTTAACAAGAAGCTGTGAAATGGTGCTGTGAACTCAGTGTGTCACTGAAACACCTACACCACATTTCTGAGTAGGTGAGGAAGAAGGGAATAGATTTCACTTTTTCTTTTATGTGAATTTGAATGTAAGAGGGACTATACCACATATAAGACATATATCTATTTTATATTATTGCTTTTGCTACAGCATCACTGCCTATAATAGAAAGGGCTTCAGCTATCTTTTCTCACACAGGGTGTCTGGCTACATAGCACTTCTAAGCTATACTCCTCAAATCATACCCAAGCAGGGTGAACTGAGACCTTGCTGATCAAAACTAATCTTTCGAGTGGCAAAGCTGGGATAGAGAGCCAGAAACAGCCATAGAGGAAGAAGATGTGCAATGGTAAGCCCTGCTTATGGAAAGAAAGGGAGCTCTTGTCATTTATTAATATATACCAATAATTCATGACTTCAGTGAGATAGATCTGCCAGAGAAGCTATTGTTAATCAAGGAACTGGGGCAAGATCTAGAAAAAAAAAATAGTAATAATAAAAAAAAAATTCCCCATGAGCAGCAGTACTTTCCATGCAAATGTAACATTCCTCATCTGCCCCCCGATTCTTCCCATACATACAACCCCTTCTCGCATTTATGTTGTATCCAAGAGCCTTGACACTGACTTAGCACAAGCTAGCTTTCCCTTCACTCTTTCAACAATTCCTTGCAGTTCAAGAGGTCTGAAGTCAGCCACAGTGTTAGAGAGGGACAAATGCAAATGCCCAGGGCCAGACCTGTTAAGATTTCAGCATAAATATAAATCACCTCTGATTCTGTTTATATTTGCTGCCTTAAGCTAGTCATTAACACATTGAAAACAATCTGGGTGCAATAATTTTCTTCTGATCCAGCTCCTTTCCCCTGTAATCAGCACTCCAGGAGAACATATGGGCTTCCTCTGTCACTTGGCTCCCGATTTACACCAGTGTAAATCTACTGAAGTCAACAGAATTCCCCAGGAGCTGCACTTGGCTTTGTTACATGTGAGCAACCGCTGAAATCAAATGAGCACCTGTGCTGTAAAGAGTTTGCCTTGTGCAACTATTCCTCAGGCTGGGGAGGATGTGACCAGTGATGAGAGGGGATGTGACCCCTCTGCCTCATACCTCCAGCACACTGACATCTGAAAATCCACTTCCGCCTGTAAAATCTTACATTCTCGAGAGGCCACCAAGTGCTTCAGAAAGCTGAACAACACATCCAGTCTGGGAGAAAGAACTTCAAGAAGTGCTCTTCAGTTTTCAAGTGTGTGCGTGTTTGAGGGGGAAGGTTAAACTTTTTTCAGGGTATGTTAGGTGAGGAAGAAATTATCAGGAGATCGATGAAGACAGAAATCTTTGCAGGAGAAGTGCGCAGTATGTTTAAAATGTAGTTCAGTCAGTACTGCCCCTGAGAACATCTTTCTCATCTATTGTTCGTTATTAGTCTTAATTCAGATTTCAGCTACGCAGTCAATCAGTTCAAATAGTCTCTGGTTGGGATTTCTGCCAAGCTCCTCCTTCAGAGGCAATTCCTTCTCTGCTTCCCTGTTTACACCAGGTTTATTTATACTCATCTACTGTCGGCAGATCCAAGACAGCTAAAAAAGCAAAGATGGTGCTACCTTTCCTCCCTGATCTGCATTCCCTATGTTACAAACATAGAATCAACCATGTTGGAAAAGACCTTTAAGATAACCAAGTCCAACCATTACCATAGGACTGCCAAGACCATCACTAAACCATGTCACTGAGGGCCTTATCTACATGATTCTTGATCACTTCCAGTGATGGTGATTCCACCACTGCCCTGAGCAGATTGTTCCGATGCCTGAGCACCCTCTTGGTGAAGAAATTTTTCTTAACATCCAATCTTAGCCTCCCCTGGTGCAGCTTGAGGCTATTACCTCTTGTCCTATCACTTATTCCTTGGGAGAAGAGATCAACCCCCACCTCTCTCCATCTTCCTTTCAGGTAGCTGTAGAGAGCAATAAGGTCTGCTCTGAGAATTCTCTTCTCCAGACTAAACAACATTCATTCCCTCCGCAGTTCCTCATCACACTCATGCTCCAGACCCTCCCCCAGCTTCACTGCCCTTCTCTGGACCTGCTCCAGTACCTCAGTGTCTCTTTTGCAGCAAGGGGCCCAGAACTGAACACAGGATTTGAGGTGCAGCCTCACCAGTGCTGAGTACAGGGGGATGATCACTACCCTGGCCCTGCTGGCCACACTTTTGCTGACAGATAATTGTTGCAGTTTAAAAGAAAAAATAAATTAAGAGTTTTCTCTTATCAAGCCTTCTGGAGGAAAAATACGCTAACATCTCCACTACTGCTGTCTCCACTTGCAGAATGAGTGCAGAGATAGCATTAATAACTCTGCTGTACCTCAGCATTTCCAAATCAATCAGCTCCGCTCAGATTTCTTCAAAAATCATAATACTCTCTAAGTTGATACCTACAACTTTTTTGTTACTGAATCTCAGTTTCTTGAATCTTCCAGGATAAAAATAAATCTCTCTTTATGGAACCATTTCTGTTTAATTAAGTGAGAGGAAGTTCACAAAATTTGGAATTCACTTAGATTTTGAAAGCAGTTAGGAAAACATAAAACAAGCCTGATGAGTTTTGTGAGAAAATTGGAAGTGGGCAAGCCAGGAAAGGTAAGGTTTAGGCTTGCTCACAAAAATCTAGACCTGGGTCATTTTATTTTATCGTCATTGATTTGTAAATTCAGTTTGATCAACATATACTTTGTTTATCCCATGGCTGTTAGGTCTGTGCCAGCGTCCTAAGGAAACTGAGATTTTAATTGGTGCATAAGTTACCATAGTGTAGGCTCAGATTTGCACGTGTAAGAATCATCATAAACTCCACTAATCTCAAACAGCAGGATAGCAAAAGGAGTAAGAAATAGCTCTCGGGATCCTATTACCAATAGCACTAGATCAGGAGGTCTCTCTCTGACCCCAGACTGTGCTGAGGGTTTATCATGGGAAATGGACACATTCTACAGATCCCATCCCTCTAAGAAGAAAACAGGGCTTGGAATCAACCCTGAGAAAACAGCCAGCTAACAGCCATCTTCCCAACCAGATTCTACATCCACGGCCTTGTTGTTGAGGCCCAGTGAGAGTTTACTCTTTACTGTGATTCCCAAAACTGTGCAGGAACCTGCGAACGCGTTCTTCATAGCTCCTGACCTCATCAAATCACATCTATGTTTTCTGGCACTTTCCATGCTCAGATAGGTCAGCAAGGCACACAGTCTTACAGGCCACATACACATCTAAATTGTTGTGATAGAGATTTTGTAAGTGGTGAGCAAAAGCTGATTTACTCATTGCCACCCCCCTACGACCTTATTAAAATATCCTCCCAGTGAAAATCAATTTTTCATTTTTAAACCAGAATATATAATTATCTTAAAACTATCTCAAATTGCATTGATAATACTAAGAAAACATGTAAGATAAGAGTAATCCCTCCTGTAGTAAGCATTCTCACACTGTGCAGGTATTTCTGACTGTACAGGTTTTCCCACTGAAGGGCTTTTCCTCAGGAAGGCAAACCAAATGCTGTCTGGATAGCATGTGTATTATCCCAGGGGATAATACAAATGATGCTTTGCCATCTCTCTTGGGTAGTAATTACAGTTGTGGCAAAATGTTAGTCTAATCCCCCTCGTTTTTTGACAGTATGTGTGGATAAAATAGCTCTGGGCTGTCACAAACCTTCGGGGAGAGAGCACTGACTGTTGGAACTTCCATCCATGGGCTCTGCTGCTCCTCTAAGCAGAAGCAGAGAGTGTGCCCTTCACCCTCACATACTCATTTGATGGAGCAGCTAATGAGGCAGCACATGGGAGGCTGCTTCTCCCCAGGGTAGCTCTTGTATGCCCAAACTGCAGCCACTAGATGTGCTGCGAGTACATCCCCAGTATCTCTGTAGCAAGACAGAAAAGCAGAGAGACCTAATTCCAATGCAACTAGTTCAGAGAATTGTCTTTAATCCCCAGGTACTTTTAAAATTTATTATAAGCAGTTTATTTGTTCTGCTTCTAATTTATACAGTGAATGCTCCAGCAACCATACTTTCCACCATATTAAGCAGTAAGTCACTTTACTAAAACATAATAAAGTAGTACAAAAGAAATACATAGATTCCCATTTTGGGGTGGGGGGAAGAAAAAAGTCAACAAACCTGTACTGGCATGGATATTCCTTCTCTCCCTTCATTTCATGATTTTACATGGTTGATCATTACCTACTGGCTGAATGTGTTCATGTCAAATAAGAAAAAAACTCCAAACCAACCCAAATCTTAAAAGGGAGACTCATTTGTCCTTGCCTAACGTGATGAATTTGTAAAATCCACTTGGACCGAAGTCAGACGATTGCATACCTACATATCTGCATGTTTATTAGCTTGTCAGCTGAAAACCAAGCAAAGCTCTCAACCAAGCAGCCTGCTGATGGGTGCCTTGGAGATATTCTAAGTGAAAATGAGACTTCACGTCCTTATGCATTTCTAGCTAAATATGCACTACCTTAACTATTATAGGTAACAGGGGAAGAATGACTGGCTCCCTAGGATAAAAGTAAATCTTTTTTATATTAATAAGCAGCCAGGAAAAGAACTGTTTTCTCAGTAAATTATACAGCTATCTATTGACACAGGAAGGCTGTCTGCTTGTCTAAATATGACAATGTTGAAAGCAGTGTAGAATATTGACAAGAATAAGCAGAACATATTTGAGGTATCTTCACATAGAAACACTGGAAAATAAAAAGCAGTAGAGGTCATAAACCTGACGCTTCGGAATTACCATTTTGGGACTACCATCTATCATCTGTTGAAGGACAACAATAATAATTGTCCATTTCAGGATTCCCCCAATTTGCTTACTCTGGACTTTGCCAGATTCCCACCCAGTTCATGCAAGAGCTGCAGCATTAGGGGTACTCACAACTCTGAAGATATTAATTGCCGATTGTCACAGCCCTTAAGAACTAATGAGTAATGAGAGAATTCAGGAGAGCTCCTCTTTGCCAGAAAACTACATCTTTTGTTCACCATCCAAAACTTAGCAACAATACTACCAACTCATGAGTGTCCCCACTTTTGCCAGTTCTCCATCATACTAGGCCAGCAGTTCCCTCACCTTCCCCATGGGAAGTGGGAAATGATGTTCTAACATGCGCTTGTTAAATCACCATGCACTTATTCTAACACACACTTGTTAAAGCTCTGCAGTAAATATTATTTGAGGCATCTTTTCCCCATACTCTTTTTCAATTTAAAAAAAAAATATAAAAATAGTCAAAGTCAGCAATTAAGCAAAACAACATGAGAGAAAAATCTGGAGATCTTTGGCCCATCTCGGTCTGAGAGAATTAACTAACATACTTATTAACCTCTCTGTCTTCCTTTAATTTTTGTTTAATTGAAGACCCAGGCATGAAATAGAAGAATTAATAGAAGCTGATGTTACAGGGCTTTGAAGACACTTTGAGCAAAAATAGTATTAGCAGTCTCCCAAAGAAACAGCTCTTATTACACAGCAACATATTCTGTCAAGTGTTCCAGAATTTCTATGAAACCATTTGAATTGCCAGGTATTTTTTTCAAAACTGTTTTAATTACTAGAAGACTTTTATTTATTTGTATTTAAGAGTCTATTAGCAGGACAAATAAAATAGAATGATAAGTATTTTGACAGTAAGAAAGAGCTGCGAAAGACATCTTCATACAGTCAGCAGCAGATCTTCTGAGCGAACAGAAGCCTTACCCTGCAACTCTCGCATACTCTTGGAAACATTCCCATTCATACCTCTCTCTCCATCACAGGCCCTCATATTTTTCTGTGCAGAGCTTCCCCCAGATTTCTGAGCTCCCCCAGAGCCAGTGCCTCTCAAGAGACACAGCATGGGCCAAGTCAGCTTTTACGCAATACAACCATACCCTCAGTAATAGAGCAGGTTAGAAGAAAGACAGTGCACTCTCCAAGTACCCAGCTTTTCAAGGCAGTTCTGTTTTAGGAGATAAATATGCATTTTTTTAATTTTTTTTTTCAGGAATCAATATTTACTTAAGAGCTATTGTTGCTCTTCCAGGGCCTTTTAAGTTTATTGTACCACTGTGATGTTAATCTCTTACTCTCTTAATGAAAATAAATTGCTTCCCCTGAAAGATCAATATTTTGGGCATGATCCTGATTTTATTTGTGCTACTTTATTCCAGCAGCTGCAGCTAATGGAGTGTCTGCTGATTTACATCCACAATCAGAATACACTTCTTTCCATTCAGAGCAAGCATGGTGCATGCGGCATCTCTGGAGTCCAAGCAATTTGGAATACAGCTGAGAGTACTCTTGGACTCTTTCACTTTTTTGAACTTCTATATCATGCTGCTTCTGCTCACATAAGATGCAAAATGAAGGCACAGTGTGCTGTGTAGCGTAACTAAGCAACAGATCACAGCAGGAAGACCCAGTTATCTGGTGCTAATCATACCCCAGGGATCTGAAGCTCATGAATTAAGGGCCATTTTAACATTTATCATATTTCTTTCATTTAAAGGTAAAAATAAATTATTTATATAAACTGCTTTGATCCTTAGAAAATGTCTTCTGATGTTAAATCCACTCCATCTGGCTATCAGAGATTAATATACCTCATACCAGACTGCCACTCAAAATGTTCAGTCCAGAGCTCTGGGTGGTCCAGATCATCAAACCATTTCAAACATCCCAGTCTCAATTCACCTCCTCCCAGGCCTGGTCTGTGCTGTAATGTCTATGTATGTCACTTCTGCAAGTCCATGAGTCCTCCACTAGCCAGAGTGTAGGACTAATGAGAGGCTGTCGACAAAGATTCTGAGTTGGAATGGCACCAAGCAGTAATTAAAAGGCCAGTGTGTAATTTACAACAGTGTGAAAAGATGCATTTCAGCTCTGCTGTTGATGGGAGCAGCCAAGACTTTCCATAGCAGGATATGTACTGGCACCTGTCCCCACACCCAAGAAGTGCAAACAAAAGAGCATGAGAAAGTGCTAAATGTAGTTTGAGCTCTTTTGGGCTCATCTCATCTCAAATGGCACCATCCTATCTTGCCAAAGGAACTCAATGACATTGTCAGCAAAATAGTATGAGACACACAATGGCTGCAGGTGACAGCACCACCATCAAGCCTGCAGCATTCCAGAGTGTGCCATTATTCAGAACTTGCAGTTAGCCATTCTGTGGATGAACATATATGGAAGCTATTTGGCTTTTTGCTTTACCCTGCCTCAAGCCAGGGGCTAAACAAACTAGTTAATGTCTATACTCATGATTCTATGTTCACCTATTAGGCTGTTTCTGCAAGTATTTTGTTTTATTCAGGCTCTTCCAGTCATAGCAAGTCATTCCAGCAAAACAGTATGAAAAAGCAGAGACAATGCTGGTGCTGCAAGATGAGTGATCAAGATTCTTCAGCGACTGGACACTAGCTGCAGCAGATGGCAGCTATGTGAAATGAAAGTATTAATCTTTGAGCTCAGTTATTAGGGATAGGAATGCGTAATGCTGTGCACATGCCTACACTTGCAGCCAAAAGGTTTGTTACATAGGCAATGCCAGAAGGCAATTATTGCAATTAGGTGGTCTTTCTGACCCACTTTAAATAGAATAATAGCAGGGATTATTATCAGTTTGTATTTTGTTCCAGTGATAATCTGAATCCTCCTGCACTGAGGATTCAGCACAAGCTGCGCAAGCACAGGGATAATTTCTGTCTAATTTAGCATGGTGCTGAGCTATGGGAGGGGAACAGGGGACTGCAGGGCTGGTAAAGAATAAAGGCACGATCCCAGGTGCATGGGTGACCAAGGCTCACAAACTAATAGCACAGCTATTTGCAAGGGCTATTTGTTTTCATGACCATATGAGTAATGGTAATATCAGCTGTTGGTGATATTACCTCCATGCCTTATTTCTTGTGGCATGTGGAATAAGGCAAGGGAATATAGCAGTGTATAATTATCCTTCTCAATTCAAACACTGCTCTCCTAGGCAAGAATTGAATCCTCATGTTGGGACGTAGGCTTTTTTGTTAGCAGTGATATCCTGACAGTACAGGCACCCAAAACCAGAAAACAGTCATATAGCCAAGAGGGGAAATGACCTGCTGAAATTTTGCACATTATCAATAGCCAAGAGGAAATAAGATTTCCACCTGGAGAATGGCACAGGAAAAAAGTTTAATATTGATAGCAGGGAAAGCAAATCTAGAGGTTTCATGAGAAGACAGCAGGAGGAAAATGACCCTCTGACAGGGAGAAAGTTCCTTTCTAATCAACCACATGCCTGAAACAGGCACAGGAGGCATGTGTCTTACAAATCTCTTGTGATTTCAGCACCAAAGTCATTAACCATGTTGGGGAAAAAAAGGCAAATGCATTTTACTTTTTTTTTTTAATATATTTACTATGCTCAGACTCAGCGTCTGTCATTTGGCTTTCCATAACAGAGAATACAAGTAGTTCTCACCAGTGATCTTGCTAAGGGAGACACCTGGCATTTCAGGGTGACAAGGCTTACCACACCTGCAGTGTGTGAAGGACTTTGCTCAAACTGAACAATCTATCTTTGCGCCTCAGCAGAAAAATCAGGTTGTGCCCAGTTTAATGTATACTGACCAGGAAGTCATTGAGATGCAAGGTCTCAATTGGCCAGTTGCTGTGCTGGACATGAAAAGATTTTTCACATATAGAAAAGGACCAACAGCCTGATGGATAGGGCACCCTCCTGGGAGGAAAGAAGCGAAGGGCCCAAGCCTTGCTTGACTCTCTGCTCACCTTCCAGAGGCCTGTATGAATGCTAGCATCAGTCCCCAAGGCTCAATGAGAGAGCTGACAGAAAGGAGGGGCAGGAAGATGTACAACAAAACACCTGATGGACCAGTCTATTGGGCTGGTTACACCAGCAAATGGATGAAAGTGTGCAGGAGAACAGGAAAGCTTGGGCTAACAAAGTACGTTCCATGCATTCCTTGTGTCCTTCTCACTTAAATAATCAAATCCAGTTCACTACAACAAGCAAAGGGCCTGTAAGAGAACTACTGTCTAGCTCTAGTTGACCAACCGGCAAAACCAGACATTTACAAATAAGATCTGTCCTGTCCTTAGGGGATCAGCAGCATTTCTGTCACAGTGTTCACAGGCACTTCTTACAGTTTTCAAGAAGAAAAAGCGGAAAGGTGGTCTGTTGCACTAAGAAGTAATTCAAGAGCTGGGATTTCTTATCAGCATTGAGACAATGGCTCTGGTCACAACAACAGGGTATTATAAATGTTGAGAGGTCACACTGAGTGTCCCTGTCCAATGATACCGGGAAATAATGAGAAGACCACAGGCCACACGAGCAGAAATGGGATACGGGTAACATTTCCCAAGAGAACTAGGAGAATGGGCTAGCAGAGTTAAACACTCATACCATTCCTTCGGCAGTGCTACCACCACAATGCCAGCATGCATAAGTAACCACTAGAGGTTTACCAATAGGAGGCATGCTTTTGTCCTTGTATCATTGCTTCCAGCCCTCTCAACAGCACACTGTGGCTCCTGCTTATCACCACAGGATGCTACAGAAAGAGTTAATGCTTTCTGGAGCCTTGAGACACAAAGTTCAGCTTGCTTTTGTCCAGAAAGCTCCTCCACCATTGCTGCTCCACAGCACTGTTAGTGGACACTTCCTATAGGTTGATACTGTAATACAGCTTGCTTTATAATATTGACTGCCATTAAATCAGGCTGAACTGAGGACCCTCCAGTAAATCAGAAGGAAGATCTTGGGAGTGCCTAGGTATGACCTTTGGTTTTTCAGATTATGCAGCTCTGCTTTATGGACCCACAAATCGCAGAGTGTGAATCATTAATATCCAATTTGGGGAAGTCATTGGAATGTAACTGCTGTGTAGGGAAATGAAAATAAAATCTATCAACAATATATTAATTTTATAGTGCTCCAAATGGAATAAGCAGCAATAGTTTATAGACACAAAACTTTCTCGCCTAGAGGGGCAGCCTTCCTTTTACCTAGGTTAATTCCTAAAAAATCCCTAATACTATATGGCTCTTTTCAGATCAAAGTAATTTGCTTATTTGGAAGACTGAAGAGAGCTTCCTAGTAGTGTCAAGTGAACAGGCAGCCTGAGGAACCAAATCCAACTGCTTCACACGTCACTTCTCATTTCCCTGGAGAGCACTGTCACTTAAATCCCCCTGTTTACTATCTCAGATAGCATTCATGTTGTGAAAGGTACAGAAAAGACATAACAGAATACACCAGAAAAAATATTTCTCCTCTTGCTTTGCAAGCCATTGTTCCCCAAAACTGTTGGTCTTTTTCTAGGGTGGGGGTGTCAAAGACTATTTTTTGACTGAGATTGATCTGACATGAACAAGTATTTTGGTACACTTCAGGAACAACTGGGTATGCTAAGAGAATCCTTGCTTTGATTACATTTCATGGATCTGTACGAGGGATGGGTAAGGCCATGTCTTACGGAACAAGAAAATTAAATATTCTCCAAGGAAATATAAACTGAAATGCAATTGGGCTTTTTGCTTTTAATATCCTAGTGTTTGCCATCTGTTATTTGATGTTCTGAATTCTTATATAAACCCTGTTTGACGAACAGAGCTCGATAGAAGAAAAAATATTAGTTCAAAATTAACACATAAGCGCTGGTAGATGTCTCATCTGTACATCTTCATCTACACTGATCTTACTTAGCAGAGCACAAACCTGAGGTTGTCCTGAACAAACCTTATGAAGTGTAGTATCCCTCCTGAAGTGAGGCTTTTGCTTACAAATATTTTCCTGACATTTCAAGGAAAATCATTATCCTATTCTACTCCTTATTCAAAAATACTGCAGAAAGCAGCTGCTTCCTTCTAATCTTCACCATGCTGCACTTCAAAGATATTTCAGGAGTGGTTTGTGTGGGTTGAAAAGCATCTTCTAGATATAGATACTTTGTTCATGTTCTCCAGAGGAGATGCGTGGCCTTAACAAACCCTGGTTCACGGATGATTCCACTCAATAGTTCACACAGAGAAGCCCACTTTTTTTGTGTTAAGATTTCTTTGGGCTACATTAATTCCTTTCAGTACCTTCTGAGCAAGGTTATTAGGCAAAAAGTTCGTCGCAGTATTGAAAATGAAGCATGATGCCAATGTTGAGTGAGAGTTTAGAGTAGTCTGGGAGTGTGTAGAGAGGTGGAAAAAATACCAAATGAAAGCAGATCATTGGTAATTACAGTGTCCACTACTGGTGTAAGTTTTCTAGTAGATTTGAATGTAATAGATTTACTTGCAAATAATACAAATTTGGTTTAAGAGTAGCCCTACCCATAAAAAGCCTATTTGTTCCCTAGAGATACCATTAACTCTTACCGCTAGTAATATGACATCCACTTTTCAATTGTACCAAATCAATATATCTTTATTACCATACAGTGCTTTCCTTTTGATTGCATGGTATCTACTATGAACACATACTTTCCTCCACTAATTCTTTGCCCCTAATGTACATCAAAAGAATAAACAAAAATACTGTTTGTATTAAAAAAAGTTGGCAAATAATATCTTTCAATACACACTGGCCTCAGGAAACCAGTAGAGCACTGTGTAGACTCAGATAATAGGTTACTTTTAAAAAGTATTGTCCAGCATATGCAGAACACCAGAAGTTTTCACTGTGACTTTGCACACACTATAGCAAGAGAGGCTGGCATTTAAGAATGTGTTATTCTGATCATCAGGTCTCCTTAGGTCACACAAGGGATTATTCTATTTAAAAAGAGAACCCATTTTACTTATTTAAATAGGATTTAGTAATCCTGACCATCTTCTGCAAAGGGACAGCTGCTTCATTCTTGCTTTCCGAACAGCTTATCTCCATGAGATCCACTGTCTGTAGGGGGAGAGACTCAGTTTGTCATCAGCTGCTTCCTCTCCTTTCCCATGCCACCTCTTGTTCTTGTTTCCCTCTCATTGGTCTGTGCTGTGAAAAATTATATTTCCTCTTTGATCTTGCTTTTTGAGCAATTTAAGTAGTCCTTGCACAAGGTTTAGAGCCAGCCTTCCCATGTCCAGCAGTCATAACTCCGTCTCTGACTACCACATGGTGATGTCACTTCACTCTGAGTTGTTGGCTTTCTCATTGGATAGTAGGATAGATAAGAAGGAAGAGCGTCTCTCTCCCTCTCTTACTACATGTGTGCACAGCTCTGACTGATGAGGGGAACCTGTAGATATTATTTCTTTCACCTCCATTACGGCTATTCTCCTATGTGGACCTATGGATGACTTTAAAAGTTCAAAGGTGTTTTTTAGAGGACAGTTATGGAATAGATAACAGAAATTCTTTCCTGTGTCTTTTTCTCATGCTATTTGGAAAGAAATACAAGTCCTTCGTGTGCGTGCTAGTTACACTGCTTAGATGCCTAGTGACACTGTTAATCTCCAGTTAATCAGTCCACCCTAGTAGAAATTTTGTCTAGGTAACTGCCCCACACATTCCTGAGGCAGTGGAATCCTATGGTTTATGTGACTTATTAATAACTTCTTTAGAATGGAAACGATTAAGAAAAATCACTTTAAGTAGCTAAAATTCTACTTTCTTCTAAATTCTTGTCTCAGCAAAATGTAATTGAGATTTATTCTAAATGAATACTTGTGTGCTTCATACTTCACCAAAAAGTACAAGGCTCTTCAAGAAAGCTGCCACATGATTCGCCCTTGAGATGGTCACATTTAAGCAGAGCTGGGCAGCCATCCCAAAGACTATTTTTCATGCAGTGTTATTATTAACCATCAAACATAAAAGCATAAAGAATCCTACTCTGGCACATAAGGATCTCATTTTGGAAAAGCCCCAGTAGCAGCTATTTAGCAATGGTACTAATGCCAAAAAAACCCCTGTACCAATACCTAGCTGTGGAGCTGGAAGTCCAACAGAAGTCACCAACTTGACTATCATGAGATTAATGCTATCTCTGAGGGGAAATGAGCATTTTTCCTGCTTCACTTCTATCACCTGTCTTTTATATTGGCTTAAAAATATAATACCCCCTTGCCCCCAGGTTACTTTGAGGCAAAGTTAAGCTGCAACAAAATAAGAAAACCAGCTATTATTACTTTTTATGTTGGTGACATGGGATCTAACTAACAAAACCATGCACAGGAGATGTCCTTGTTTGTCTTATTCATTTCTCCAACTTTGTCTCACTTGAGGAGTATGAAAATCAAACTCTTTTTGCCCGGTAATGAATAACTGACACTATTAGGCCTATGAGGGTTGTGGATGTCAGAGGAAATTAATACTGGACTGTACGAATTTCCCTAGTGGAACAGGACTTCAATGACTCAAATTGCCACCTGCAACACCTAAAATCAGACCAGTGGCAAATACTCTCAATCTCTCTCTCCAGGTAAGCTTGTTTGTGATGAAGTCCTTGTTGCCCTTTCATTAATATCGGGCTAACAGCCTACCAGGTATAATCCAGTTAGTAACAGTAGAGATCCACCAATACCTCAGACACCACCCTCATTTGGATGCACCCTTCTCGTGCCCTGGATTTTAGAGTGAAATTATATCATTATGTCTTTTCATCACTGTCATTAATGGCAGTGGGATTTGTGCAAAGTTATATGTGAAGAGAGAGCAAACCAATGATATAGGAAAAAATAATTTCTGTCACATGCTTGCTGCATGAGGTAAGAGGAAAGAATCTGCTCTCTTTGTTTTGTATCCACTCTATTTGGTCAAGAGATTTCCAAATGTAACTGAGCAAATAAGCTCCAGCATAGACCAAATTGTCTGCAGATTTAAATCTTGTTGCACTCCATGAAACCAGATACGGATTTTGCAGTGCCCTTGTCAGCGAGCTTCGTAGTTCCAAATGAGATAATAAACAAGATCTGCATTTCTCAGAGCTGCCTGGGTTTGAGTTGGCAATGAACATAAGCTTTGGTGATTTACATCTCATGGCAAACCAGAGGCACAGACTGTGCTCCAGGCTGAGTCCTTGTGTAACCCTCAATCCCAGTTTTCCTTGAGAAGGAAACTGTGAAACTTAGAAGCAGGCAGAGGCCGGATATGAGGCCCAGGAGCAGTGTGAAATATACACACTGGAGTGTCTGGCTTGCTCTGGAGTTACTGAGCTGTGCTGGGAGGGAGCTCCTTAAGGCACATCTCAGGGAGGTGCCTCAGGCACCTCCATGAGGCGCATCTCATTTTCATTAGTGACTAGACTTCTCCTTTCTCCAGTTTGCCTTACTCAAGAGCTCAGAGTTCCTGCTCCCTTTCAGAGGAGAACAGATTTTGTCTCTGTGACCACACCAGTCAATAAGCAGGTAGAGCTGCTGCATCCAATTCTCAGATGACCATGTCCCGGCAACGATAAAAGGATGATTGTGATTGTCATAAATAGCCACATACCTCCATCCCTTCAGGGAAGAAAATCTTACCATAAAACTAAGCTTTCTTTTAGGAATAATCTCAATATTCTGAAATCACTCAAATCCCTGGGAAAGTTCATCTTACTGCTTTCATCTCCTATCTGCCTACTGTGCATGCCTGCCACAGCCAACACTCATCACTGAATCTACTGCTTGCAGTTCAGGATCAAGGAGTACATTTTCCATCTACCTATTTGAGTAGTAAAGTGGCTTTTTATTTTTTCGCAGTTGTTCCTATGTACTAGGGATTTGGGGAAACTTTCAGTAGGTCTTCCAGCCCAAAATAAGCATCTAGATTATTGAAAGACATTAGTGCCCCTTGAAATTCAGACTTGGAGTCATACTTCAAGCATAATAAGGATTCATTTGCTTTTCAATTTTCTGCCACAGTGACTTTAATATTCCTTGGATACTGTGATTGAATAATATCAATACAATATCAATATTCGGCATCAGGGATGGATACAGCCACCAGTGTAAACTGGGAGAAAAAGGAGGAGGAAGAGGCTGTGCAGGCAGAGAGGCTATAAAACATGCCAAGCGATGCTGGACCAACATACATGATGGTATGCTGGGGAGGTCTAAAATCTCCACCCCTCTCCTGCTTTTTTTAGTGTTTTAAAGTATATCTCTCGGATGAGCTATAAGGGTAATGTTACAGAACACTGCAAACTCATACTCTGGGCTATTGCTGGAGTCCTTGTAATAAATGATGGATTAACAGGTAATCCAGGAGGAGCCATTACAAAGAATTCAGCAGCTATATGTGAGAATGCCAAAGCTCTGGTTTACCTTTCCTTTTACCTGTAAAGGCAGATGGAAGTGATGCTATAGAAGGCTGCTACCATAACTTGGATATCTCCAGCTTGATTACAGCAAGATTCCAATGCTGCACCCCAAGAAGAGCATAATACAATACGTATGTGCAGTACCCATGCACAGAACCTAATTATAATAGCACTTCTTCTCATTAATACTTTCAGGCCCTGTAGGTTATTTTCACTGTGATACGGCTTACAAATTCCTTTCCTCCTCACCACTGTCCTCTTATGCTTATGAGAGCTGAGAAAAGCTCCTGCTGTGTACAGAATGCTAATAATTACCTGAGTTATCAATCAAAATAGATGCAGACAAAAGTAATCAGCATCATCAGAACATCTTTATGATGCAGCAAAGAGGTATTTTGAGCTCTTCTCAGATGAACGGGCCGAGCTAAGAGCTAGCTAGTGTCTGAGAGTTACACTAATGTGATGTGACATTTGCTTAAAGCCAAGTCCTTCTGTTAATGAGTTTCAGAGTTCTCACAGCAAAGTCACAGCTACTGTTCAAGGTTCAGAAAATCTGCAGATGGCAGACCAGAATAACAGCAAAGGTAAAAAGAAGTAACAGTGAAATGCCAGGGAAAAGAAAACGAGAGCAAGCGAAGTGTAATATTCTAGGGGGTTCACATTCAAAAGCATCTATAGGAGTATGTCTCTGCAGACTTATATCAAGCAAGCTGACTCATTCACTCATCTGCACCAACACTTCACTTCAAATATGTCATCTGTCCCCATGCTTTACTGCTTAACTTGATCAAGCAGTACTGTTCATGTTGTAGCAGTATGTTTCCTTATGCAGTAAGAAGAGACTTGCATCCTCCAATATCAGTCATTTAACCGAGCTATCTTTTAACAGAACCCATCAGCCATTTATATGCCATCACATCAATTCAGGCAGTGGAAAGATCTTCAGGAGTCAGATCTCTGAGACATTAAGCAAAATGAAAATATGTTTATTTAAGTGTTCCTTGTCTTTCTTAAACATTGTAGGTTTTTGTCTCAGACTATGGTGTTTTATTTTGTCAGAGGCCATCACACAGTACTAGTCTCATCTTGTAATAATTTCTCTGTCTTGCCCCAGACATAGTTGAGTTTTTATGGATTTAAAAATAATACTTAATTTGTGTCTGTGTTAGCTTGGTTGATTCAGTAGAAGTGGCTGTCAAAACCACAACTTGTTCTGAAGCTGGCTGTTTAAAACTCAAGCAATTCCTGACCTCCACTTTTGCCTCTTCCCAGGATCCACACTGGCCATGGCTGGCTGGACCGCTGTTCCCCCAGCCTGTACAGCATCTCAGGCTTCAATCCAAATATCTCGTGTGTCAGAGCTGAGGGAAGGAGGAGCAGAAACAGTCTTTGCTGATCTCAGTCCCCTTATTGCCATCACAAAGTTGCCTGTCCTGCCTTGGTATCATTTGACTTCAGTTGGACAGCTCTTTTCTCGTTAAATGTGTAAAAAGTTCTTTAAAGCCATTTTTAGGATTAAACGCCCCAACTTTCATGGATACATATAACTAAAGAAAAGATTCTTAGACATTTGGGTACTACATCTCTAGAGAGCTTAAGGATTTAGCTAGACACTGTCAAGATATCTGAAATCCCCTTCCCATTGCATCATTGTTTACAATAGCTCCTAGTAACCATGCAATGAAAATTTTCTTTCCCATTTCAGATTGGATTCTTTCCTTATGTAAGTAACATCACTGACATCAATAGGGTTACCATTTGGGGTAACCATCTGTTCAGCCATGGCATGCTATTTTCATCTCCTTTCCCCTCTCTGATACTTATGCACTTTTGTGCATATCACTTTCACTGATATAACGACACCATAGAAAAGATTGAGTATTTCAATATGCATTCACTTGCAAGTGTACGTATACACGTGATTACAGAAACACCGCCAAAAGTAGGCATAATATTTGGATATAGATTTAGAGACAAATTAAAAGTATTTCTGGACAGCTAACCCTAAGTGTTGTGCTTAGTGTTAATCTGCAAGTCTTTACTTGTAGCTAAACAAATGCCAGTAAGAGTACTTTCGTCTTACTTTAAAGTCACCTAGTCTTTTTAAGTATGGTACTCCATGCAGAGATTCAGAGCCTTGCAGATGAATAGAAAGAAGATACAAAAGACAGGTGCAACATGTCAGGCCCCCAATAACAAATGAATTTTAAGGAAAAGCAAATTCACACATTTTTACAAAAACTATGTGCGTCTCTGCCTGGTGCCACGTGAAAACATACATTTACATTTTCCCATTTGCAGGTATTCTCACTTTTGCACTCCTTTACTGAATACAAACAACATATGACATGTCCAGACCGCATCAAGTCGGTCTACAGATTTTCCCAGACTACCGCAGAAACCTGGCACTATGAAGCACAAATCAAGCAAGGGCAAGAGAACCCGAGAAACCAATGCAAGGCCAAGAAAGCTGTTTGTGTCATTTTCAATTCTCTGCTCTGCCTGTTGGAAAGGGTCCAGCAGCCATGCCCCCCACCAAGCACTTCAAACTTGGCTGCCTTGCAGAAACATGACAGATGACTCCATTTTGCAAGGCAGTGCTGAAGAAATATCTTTATAGGCCCTGAAGCATCTTAAACACTAGGGCTTGCTTTCAGCAAAGCAAGCAAAGGTCTTTCTAATTATGCATTTCTCCATTTAGTCATCTTCCTCTCTCCTGTAATGAAAGAGTGACTAGGAAATGCCCTAACACTTTAAAGGAACATTTGCTCTTTATATCAGGTAGATTAATGATTAATTCATTTAATTAGTTGTTCATACAGCACTTTGAAGACACAGATGTAAGAACGTAAGGAGGTTTGTAATTATAAAGCATAATATAAATGTAACACCAGTTGCATTCAGTTTAGCACTTGCCAAATATTTCTGCCTTATGTAGGTGCTAGAGGCACACATGCTGTTCCATTTGTCCAGCAAAAATGGACACGCTACTGCACATCTTCATGGAAATCAGTCCATTTAAGATTATCTGATGTGATTAGGGAGGGTGCAATAGGTCCAAAAGGAAATGTGGCAGTGATAAAGCTGTCATTACTTTGAGCATACAGTGCCTTGGGCAGCTCAAGGACTTGTGGCAGTCACCCAAGGCACTTGTGGAAAATGGACAGAATGGTCCTTTACTGAGAATATTAACTGAAACAAACCAAAATATTCAAAAATCCCAATTAAAAGCCAACCCCGTAAAACATTGCCGTTCACATTTAAGAATAAAATAGATTCTGGTTTTGCAGTCATTCAGAACAAAACAGTAAAGAGGCATCCTTTTGTATCTTAGCTTCCCAAGTTCTGCTTCAAACATAGATGCGTTTTTCTTACCCAAACAATGCATTTTAATATGTTCAAGTAGATGTGTCACTTTTAGATAATTTTAAATCTAAGCTATTAGGTTTATACTAGTTAAACTACGGATCTCAGATACTGACTATCAAGTACAATCTTCAGACAAAGTGCTATTCAAACATCTCATTCAGTAGGCAGTTTAAAAAAGCCCTTGCATTAGCTTCCAAGAGCTTCAGAAATTCAATATTACTTGGGCAATTTCTGGACCAACAGAAGAAGGAAGCTTAAAAAACTTCATGCTAGATGCAGAAAGCACAGGTTGTGCTCTGATATGGAACACTATTTATCTGACAGTTTTCATGGGCACTAAATGAACTTAGAAGCATAAAGATAAAGATAAAAGAAAGGAGGTGACTTCTGATAAATTTTGGAAGTTACAAAAACCCAAAACACAACAAAAAAGGACAGAAGATAGCTTTTTAGTGTGTGAAAGGACCTCTCTGTCACTTCAAAGTTACCAAACAAGATTAAAAATAAAAATGCTTTCCTATTACATTTTAAATATGAGAGGGAACAATCAAGAACATTCTTCATTCACATTGCAATCACACTTTACCCTCACAATTACAGTCAGAAAATAAATTTTCTATAGATTAAATATACATAGCAATATATAGAAATATACATGTAAATATACATCCAAGGATAAGGAGGCATTCTTTATTGTGGTCTTCAGGAAGGCTGTGGATGCAAGCCAATGATAATGCACAAAAGATGCCTCAGCAAATAAAATCAGAAGTGCCACCTTTGCCTGGTGTTTCTGTAGCTGGAATGCCCAGCTTGAATGTTTTTAGGCAGGTGCCAGACTGGTCTTGCCTGCCGAAACACAAAGTCTTCTGGCTGCACACAAAAGCACAACTTTAAGAGCCCCTGATTCACCTGCAGTTAAACAGAGCATGCCATAATCCTGACTGCTGATGTAGGCACCTGTATATCTAAAAGAAGTTGCTGTTTTGGCACAGGTGTCTGACATCCACAGAGGAAGGGACTGTCTATTGTAGTGGAGAGCAGAGTGGGATCTTCTTCCCTCTACCTACAATACCCCATGTTCAGTCTCTCTTTGAGCATCTTCTGTTCTTACTGCTGCTGTTCCTCCTTTCCAACAGCCAGCTGTTAGAGGGCCTGAGGTATATTTTTTCCTGGCTGGTACCTCTCTTATGACTCTGCTGTAGCTCAAGTCTTTATATAAGTGGTAGACAAAAACAGCAGAAACAAAACTTGTTCTAATGTTGGCAGATGTTTATATAGGCATACCATGTAAAAAGACAGTCTATAGGATTTTTATTTGGTGCTCTGTTGTCAGACCATCACAGAGTGTAGCCCCACTGATGTGACATTAAAATTACACTGAATTTTCAAAGATGCTTCTGAAAGCCAATGCAATCAGAGCTGAGCTGGCTCTACCACCTGCACCGTCAACTCACCTCTCTTCTCCTCTTGCCCCTTAAAAGGGAAAAACACAAACAACTCCTTTCCAATTACCTTGCAAGGGAAGATGCTCCTAAGAGAGCACAGAACTGATTCTAGCCACTGGCAATCTTACACATCAGTACTCTGGCTTCTCAGGGTCTGTCTGTCCTGAAGATGGGGAATTCCCCATTTTTTCCTACCTTAAAAATAAACAAAGCCTCCACATGCTGAAATTTAAAAACATATGTATTCATCTTATTTCCCTTCATATACACAATTGTCCAAATAGGTTAGAAAACCAGATCATGTTGGATGTGTTCATGAAGTGTTTTAAAGCACAGCCCACATGCTTTGTTCACATAGATCCTCACAGGTTTTGATTCTAAGAAAGAGATGCTTTCCCATTTACACAAATGTAAATCCCCAGGTCACATGAAACATGCCAGTAACTGACATTTTTGGAGGGCTAAACCACTATTAATATTCATAGCTCAGCCTAACACAAAATGGTAAGCATGAAATAAGTATTAGAACAGCCTGGGAACTACAAAACATCATCAAAACAGAGCAAGCATTAAATTCCCTAATTTTCTTCTTTTTGTTAGAAGATGTTGTTTTCCTTCAAAGTTGAAAAGCGTGGTAGCTCTTTGAAGTCCTAGCAGTCATTATTCTGTAAAAATTCTCTGTTCCCTTTTCTAATTGCTTTTTTGTTCATGCAAAGTCAATTAAAAACCCCATAGATCACATTACCAGCATTTCTTGCTTATCTGGCCAGTACAGGGAAAAATGTTTGGATATGGTGTTACTCTCTTTTTATTATTTGCCTACCATCTATTGTTCAAAAAAAGTCTGTTAAGCCAAACAATTCAAAGGAGCAACAACTGTGGTTATCAATCTTTCCAACCTTATCATCTCACCTTAGCTTTTGTGTATCATTAAATCTTCCATTCCTTTACCGTGAAGGCATACTAGTACAGACCAACTACAGTTTAAAAGTAATGCTTCCAAGTAAAAGCATCACAGCAGATATTCCCTCCTTTTTTTTTTAAAAAAAACCATAAAACTGAAAATTTTTGAAGGCAACACAATTTTCACCTCAATACTTTCTGCTGATCAAACCATATAATTTTGTTAAAGGTTTTGTGTGAAACATTCATCAGCGTCTCCATGAGCAAGCAAAAGAAGAGTTCACACCTAGATGTTTAATAAATTCTATTTTTTTTTTATTACTGATTTTTTTGTGGAAGATGTACGGTCATTAAAATAAATAACCCTCAACATCCTCAAATAATTTTTTAAACCTTGTTTTAATGTATGGATAGAATTATTTATTTCATGACTGCTAATTGCTGAAGAAATACTTAAAGGTATTAAATTATTGCCAAATTACATTTTTTTTTGTTGTTATTTTTTTTTTCTTATGAATATGTTCCTTCCAGGTGGTTCTGAGCATTTAAAGGAAAGCATTTTACCAGCTTGCTTCCCATTTTAATTAGAACAAGCAAAAATGAGATTAATCTCTTCCCAAAGGACTTAGTGATCTATGGGTCTGTCTATTTTTAGTACATTATGTACAAAGTATAAAAGGTTCTGAGACACAAGGCGTAATAAAATAGTTCCTCTGAATATTCAGTTGGTGAAAAAAAATACATTCAACAATATGAGCAAATGTACTGAACACATAAAAAGCTATTTTCAAAATAGAACATGCTGATTTTCTTATTCTAACTTCTTCAAATTTTGTATCAGTTTCTTTTGAGATAAAATAAAACGAACTCCATTAAAGAACACCATATAAAGAAATAAACTTTCAAGCTGAATCAAGCTTGGTTCTTTTTTCAGTGAAAAATATCAAAATATTCTTCATGTGGAAAAGGTTCAAAATCATTCTTTGATGTTTTCTGAAAGACCATGTATTATTCAGACAGATCACAATGAATTTTCTCAGATTTAGGTAGCCTCAAGTAAACTTGAACACTCCCAGAGTACAAGTTAGTAAATAAGAAAATATGATTGAAGGGACAATTCTTTTTTCACCAAAGCAAATAGCAAAAATTTACTCTAGGATATAGAAGGCAAATAGGGATATCTCTGCTTTCAGATATAATTACATGAATTGTTTTGCAGTAGTAAAAGAAGGCAAGAATAAATTTCCTTAACATAATTCAAATTTATTCATTTAAAAAGTAGGGTTTGCGTGTTGTTTTCCATTTTAAGAGTGAACAACTTCAAGAAAAAGAAAAAAGTGGCATTACTACATGCTACTGTTCACACTTTCCATAGCCCTGAAGCAATTTTGTACCTTTTGAGAAGACAAATGCTGATGGTGTTGACTCCATGCTAAGAGGGACTTTTCCACAGAGGCCTCTCAGGATGAGCATATTACACAATGTAAAGACTGAGCGTGGTGGTGATGGTGGTTTCAGTCTTACAAATGTGAGTTTCTGCCCAGAGTCAGCTTTTACTGCAGGTGAAACCTCTTGAAGAATGACAAGGCTTTCCAGAGTGCTCTTTGACCACCTCATTTTAGCACAGGTGAGTGTCTGTAATTAAAACAAGGACAGTAAAAATGCCCACTTGGGGTGTGTACTAATTCCTCCTCTACTGAGAGCTGATACAAGGGCCTTGGCATATGCTGCCTTCCAGCAGCTCTGCAATGCTGATGTCAAATCTAAGATGTTGGTATGAAGAAGCATGCATGTGGCAATCAATTTTAATTACTGCCTAAAGCTTGTCATTTCTACTCCTGATCTTGCAGAGAAATCCATGTAGTCAGAGTTCACAGGAAGCTCCTGGAGGGGAACTTGTTGCAGGAAGGATGAATTAATTCCTGCCATTTTCTGTTCTCTAAACCCCAGTAACATCTTTCCCTTTATTAATATCTCTAGAGACTCTTTTTGCCAGCTCTTGTCAACATTACATTTTAAGACATCCAAACAAGTATCCACACTCCCTTCCCACCCCACTTAAAGCCAGATGCTACCTATAAACTCCCGTTAATCTGTTGTGCAGGGAAGTATTTGGGAGCTGTCCTCCGGAGCAGGATGGCTGTGGCACTGTGGGGAGTGCACTGCAGCACTGCACCGCATGCCTGGGAAGCTCAGGTGCCTGTGCCGGGTTTACAGAGCAGCACACAGCACAAGCACAGAGATGGGGCTTTCTATTCAGTAGGGGCTTCTATACTGCAGAAACAAGCTAGATCTGTAAGTCAGGCTATGCTCTCTGAGTCGTATATTTTATTACCTTTTAGTTGTTGTTTTACTCCCACAGACAATCTGGAAAATTGTGGGGGGAATTTCCTTCAGCCTGTGCTATATTTAGGGCTTGTATGTGCTGGCGACATCAGCTGTTAGCTAAGGCTGCCTAATTTTCTGCTGCATAATGACCTTACAGCAGAGGAATGGGATCCACTCATGGTTCCTTGTAGTGCTCTTACGAATTTCATTTGCTTGTAAATTTAGGCAAGCAGCGAATGTACTAGATGCCAAAGTGCTCTGTGCCACTGCGTATCTGCTCTACTATCAGCGGCAGAGGTGTCCATTTCTTTTCTGCCTGCCTAGGCTTAGTTAAAAAACAGAAATCAAATGTGCTTTCACCATTATCTCCCCCAAGTCATTAAACAAATGTGACTTTCAGTCACAAAATATACACAAACCACAGGTGTAGCCATTCTACAGTTTCTGGAAAAGTGGGTTTGAAGCTCTGCCTTAGTATAGCCTCTCTTTATGAGCATAACAGAGTAAACAAGCCAGCTGTTCTGACGATGATTTTTAGTCCCCTGCAAAACCCAGTCTGATGGGCTGTCAAAATCCACAGTCACCTATCTCTGATGTGCTTTTCCTTCCCTTCATGGATTTTCATTGTGCAATTGCTTACCCTAGGTTTGCAAGATGTGGATTCACACAAAAAGTGCAGGATTACTGTAATGCCCTTAATCAGTTGTGTAAGGGCAAATGAACATTCCTCACCTTCACCTGGGTTTTCACCAATACCTGTGATAACACCAACCTCCCCCTACAGTCTCAAGAGCAAAGGGGGAATTTGCTGCTGCTGGATGGGCAGGAGAAGGCACAGTTTTAGCCCTAAGGTGCTACTCATGCTCCCTCCAGCACTGGGCTGCAAATGCTCCCCTACAGCTCTGTGTCCCAAATAGGATTCTTACTTCACACAAAACAGGCAGATGAGAGGGGTGCTGGGCTTACCCACAAGCTCTTGGAAAGCAGGATGCCTTTTTTAAGCAGCAGAATAAATGCATTACTTAGCTATCTAGCCTCACCTCTTAGGGGAAAGTAGCACTGACAGAGGCACCTACATACACATGGGCACAGATCAAAAGCAAGACATCCTGATGCTGAGGCAGCATGTAAGTTTGCTTTCACAGAGATAGGATCTTCTCCTCTGCTCCTATACAAGCCTTGGGGTGCTGTGCAAAATGATCTGCTCCCTCTGAAAGCATGTAGCAGAGGCAGTGTTTTGTTGTGCTAAGAGAATTTTGGTCCCAGCTCCCACTTAGCCCAGATCTCAGTGACAACTAAGAGCTTCAACTGCTGTCTTTAAAGGAGGTAAATCATTGTGCATTGCTTTTGTATGCCAGTCACCATGAAACAGGAGGAGTTGGGATCCAGGAGCTTCCTCCTACCCATGTTTCATGTCATTTTGCTTCCAGTCTTGCTCTCTCACACATGGTTCAACAGTCCTCATGCTTATTTGTACCCTAGGAGGAACACCAATTTTGTACGGGGTTTTTAGCAACCAGTTCTATTTAGCATCTTAGGGACATTAAATTCTACATATTTCTGCTACAGCAGGACTTTCAGAGAAGCAACTGTAATTGTGCTGGCTGTGCCTTCAGCTTCCCCATTATCAAGCAGAAGATCAGTTGGCAAATATCTTTGCCACTTTCCAATATTCTTAGATTTCATAGATCACAGAAGTTTATTCTATTAGATATTAGTACTCTAACCTTTCCATTACAGCTTAAAGGACAGGCTTTATGAAAACATAATAAAGATATATGACAGCTGTGTTTATTACTGTAGGAGAGATTTGGAAGAAAGAAAGATTTGTTTGTTAAAAAGTGGCATCCACAGAAGAACAATTATCCAGATGTATTCTTGATGACAGATGCAGAGGTAGATAAGGATATACTTGTATCAAAGAGATAATTTAATAAAGTCAGTAAAGATGGTATCCCTGAGAACAACTTGTGCTTTTGTGCTGAATGAGCAAAGAATTCATGGATCAGGCACATGAGAAATGAATGACAAGTCCAGTTCAGAGCCACAAACAGTCATTATGGAAATGGTCTCTGTGCATCTTTCGGTCAAGGTTATTAGAACATCTGCTTTATGTCTCCTGAGCTTAAGAAACACATCAGTGACCTGTCCTTTGCAGGAAAAAACAGCTACAAAACCTAAAGCAAAATGGTGGGAAAAGGGCAAAGAAGAATCAAGAGTCAGACTGGTTCAGAAAGACTTCCACAGTAGGAGGCACTGAGCAGAAAGCCCCAGGTGGTATGTGCTGTTCTGGGAAAGCATCACGTGGCCAGCAGAAGAAAGTGTTTGGGGGTGGGCTGTGCAATCACATCACTGTCTCATACTCCCTGTAAGAAGTGCCAGCCCAGCCTTCCTGGACAAGAAAAACTGCTTCTTTCTGAAGAGACAATAAAATCATCTGTGCAATTCTCAAGTCCTAAAACTCTAACCCCAATCTAGACATGCCTGGAAAGTTCGCAGTCTCCAAGTCTTTTTAAAGCTTGCCTGTCCTATGGAAACAATAGCCTGCCTTATGGCTGGCATAAACAGTTGTGGCTTGCGTGGTACAATCCTTTGTCCAGCAGAAGCTGGAGAACATAATTAATTTCAGGCAGTGAACACCTGCAAAGTTATGACTGCTATTTTGTTGGCACTGCTCTGAGCTGGTTTTTCAATTGGTGACACAGTGGTGAAAACCTCTGTATTTCCCTGCTCTGGGCTATCCATTTCTCAGATACAGTATTTTATGTTCTTTGTGGTGGTGTTCATGAAATATTTAATGGATGTGTACAATGCTTTGTGGATTACAGCAAATCATGTGTTTTTGCAGAAATAAGGTAAACTATCACCATATGCTTGTAAAATGCATGTTTTAATTGCATGCAAACATGAATCCTATATAATTACTTATAAAACAATGTCTTACTGCAGACAGATTAAGACAGTGCTGCAATCCCTTTGAAGCATTTAGTGCAGTTTGAATCATATGAGTGCTGTTGGAGTCATCACCCTGAAACTGGTAGGCCATTGTTTGATGCTATGTTTAAATCTTAAATACCAAGAAAGGATTTGGAATGCATCACAACATCCATTGATAGCTCAGAAGAAAGGGAGTAACAACTACAATTGCATTATGGTTACATTCTTATCACAAATCAAATATGCTGTGGTTCCCATTCAAATTAGGAGGAATTCAGCCATTGACTTCAAGTAGAATCAGGAAACAGATTTTTAAGAGAAAACAAAATCTCTCTCTCAAAAAAAAAAAAAAAAAGTTATGATTATTCCTTTTTGCTCTTATTCCCTTTATGAGTATGATCATCACCAGCTCTGGGCAGCTGAAACAGGATTTTTTCAACATCATCTTTTGGAACCACTTTTGGAGAAAAGGTGAGACTTGGAGTAAGATTTTTATTTTATTGTACTGAAAAGTGCGTGCTTCCATGGGAAGTTTAGATTTTATGGCTTAGGTATTTTGTCCAAACCAACATTTTTTTTCAGCCAGGCCCCTTCAGATTTTTGTGGTTGCTGTTTTGGTTGAGTCTGGACAAACTGAAGTAGCAGATTTATTCAATGAAATTAAAGTACAGAATTCTGTCAGTATGTGCAAAAAAAATCTGAAAAATTCCAAGTTTTTTTGCTTTTTGTTGCAATATAGACAAAAGAAGCCACATATACATGCTGGATGAAATTTCATTCATTTTATATGGGACGCTATGTCAGAAGATAGAGATAGTCCTATTGCAGATATATATTTCCCTATGTCTATGTTTGTGCTTGTTTTTGTGTTTCACTGTTTTTAATTAAGCATAAAATTTACATGTTATTTGTCCCAAGAAGAATTTGATTGTGGAAAGATGTCCAATGACTATCATTATGAAATAAAGAGAAGAGATTTTAATTATTACAAATAATGTTAGTACCTGGGTAATGGAAATGTACAGCTCCATGGGTAGTGCATGCCAGAGATGGCATGCAGAGATACATACAATTCATATGAATCACACACATCAGCCACCAGTGGTGTATGCACTGGTAACGCTGACAAGAGCCTGTCCACAAATGCTGCTTGTACCAGGTGGCTGAGCAGAATACAGGGGAAGAGCTAAAGCTCTTTTAATGTTGTCCCTCTAAATCCACCATTCCCACTGTTCCTCAAACCAACACAGTGTCTGTAACTGAGATTATTTTTGTCACCTTTGTTTAGTTATGCCAAAAAGCTGTTCTCAGTCTTAAGTACTGACAGGTGCTTGCTACAGTATAATAGTGTGTTGTAAGCAAGAGGGCAAGAGGGCAACCAGGGTAGAATGAATTGCTCTGCTTTCCTGAACTGAAAGGACAAAATCCTTCCCTCCAGCCCTTTATGGGTAACATTTTACTGTCTGTACTCTATGCAGAGAAAATACGAAGCAACATTAGCTCTCTCTGCTGCTTTATCTAAGGGCATACTCCATTTTCAGACTGCAAAGGAGCACACAAAAGAAAAACCAATGAGTATCAAAACTGTTGGAGTTAGCAAAGAAAGTGGTGGCAGAAAGAATTGAAGAAATCAAAATCTTCATTACACGTCATTTTGACCAAAAGCCCCTAATACTGGTTGCCATAAAAAACCCAAACAAAAACCACTGGCTATTAACTATTAAATACAGTCACAGGAAAAAATGCCCACAGCATGAATACTATAACAAACCAGTTTTTATACAGTACAGGAAAATTAATAGTTCACTTTGTGAAAATGTATACATTGCATTTGGCACAGTATTTTCTGCTGTACATGACAGGGTACTAATCTACCTTTTGTAATAGTGAGTACTGAACACAGAAGATTTTGTCACACAAAGCAACTGCAAGAGCTAATAACACAGCAGAAGTATAAATACTTATGCAAATCTTAACTGTAAATTGCTGTTTGCAATCTGCAACAGAGTGAAGTACAGAAGAGCTAGCGAGGGTCATTACTGGGATGTCATGCTAACCTTCTGCTGATCTCACAAACACTTTTCAGCAAGATTTTCTATTAGAGAGCTGGGTCATCTGGCAGGTTAAACCAGAATTCAGCTCCTGCTTTCAGTATGCTGAGTTCAGAGCCTCAGATCTTTCTTAGGATCCTCCTGAAGCAAACAAGCCCATAATCCCCCAGGACTTTCCAACAGCTCTCCCCTGCCCAGCCCTTCCAGCAATCTGGGCAGCAGGATGGGCTGTGTGTAAGGAATCAGAGAGCAGCTTATTATAGCATAAACATCCACCAGATCTGCTGCTTTGGATCCCAGCAGTACCTGGGTTGGGACTGGCAGCAGGAGTGGTCTTGACAGAGTTTAGGAGTATGTCAGCTCCCATCCACTGGAGGCCAGTCAAGTGACATAAACCTCTACTAACTTCTTAGAGAAGCTATGCCCTCAGATTGCAAATACCCACAGAAACATACCCATAGGATGATGGCTATTTGATGCTAAATGAAACTTAGGCCTCTGAGGATGAGCCATGGTCACATAAAGAGATCTCTGTGGAAAATGAGATCTCTTTCACCCTGCATTAAAGGATCATATAATTAATGGAAGCGCTAACTAAAATTTAAATAATTTATAATATTAAGACTAAAGAACTATATATAGAATATCAAAAGGCCTAGGAAATCTTTCAATAATTGAATTAACCAAGTCTAAGGAGTAGCACTAAGCAATCTTCCCACACGCATACCTGAAACAAACAATGCCTGGCCCAATGACATCTGTAACAGAGGAAATGGTGCGGGATTGAATAGAACAATGTTAAATAAGGAATAGGGCCACATGGCTTGAAATTGTTCATCAGTAGAGCCACAAGCAACTCAGCTGAATGCAATCACCAAGTTGGAAGGGGACCTCAAGGAACATCTGGTCCAGCCTTTCCTAGCAAAAGCACAGTCTAGACAAGATGGCCCAGCATCGTGTCCAGCTGAACCTTAAGTATTAAATGTTGAGAAATCTACTACTTCCCTTGTGAGATTATTCTAATCGATACTGTTCTTATTGTGAACATTTTCTGCTGGTGTCCAGTCAGAATGACCCTGTAACTCATGCCCACTACCCCTTGTCTTTTCCACGTGACTCCTTGTAAAAAAGGAGTCTTCATTTTCTTGGTAGCCACCCCTTACATCCTGGAACATGGTGAGAAGGTCTCTCCTGAGCCTTCTTTTCTCAAGGCTGAACAAACCCTGTTCTCTCAGCCTTTCCTCACATGGCAGGCTTCCTAGTCCTTTGATCATCTTTGTGGCCTTTCTCTGAACCCTCTACAGCCTGTCCACATTGGTTTTGTAGAGCAGGGACCAAACCTGAATGCAGTGTTCCAGGTGTGGCCTGACAAGCGCTGAGTAGAGTGTGGTAATAACTTCTTTATCTCTGCTGGTGATACCCTTGTTGATGTAAACCAGCATCCTGTTGGCTTTCTTTGCTGCAGCTGCACACTGTTCACCCATATGGAGCTTGCTGTTCACCTCCATGTCCCTTTCCACAGAGCTGCTCTGCAGCTGGGTAGATGCTAACTTATGGTGTACTCTTGGATTGTGTTTTCCCAGATGCAAGACATTATGCTTGTCCTTGTTGCAATTCATGAGATTCTTGTTACCCCACTTTTCCAGGCTATTCAGGTCTTCCTGCAGGGTGGCTCTCCCTTCTGAAATGTCTACTTCCCTACTTAGTTTTGTATCATCAACAAACTTGATCAGGGTACACTTGATCCCATCTTCCAGATCACTTAGGAAGATGTGTTGAGCCTCTAATGGACCCCACTAGTGGCAGGTCACTAGTCTGAAAAGGAGCTGTTTACCAGCACTCCCTGGTACCAGCACCAGCCTGTCAGCCAGTTCCTCCCCCACTGTACAGACCACTTGTCTAGATCACAATACATCACCTTTTCTAGGTGGTGGGAAACTGTATCCAAAAGCCCTGAAGAAATCCAGTGGGACAAGGTCCACGATTCACCCCACATCAATGGAGCAGGTTACTTTATTGTAGCAGGTAGCAGGCTTGTCAAGCATCATTTGCTGCTCGCAAATCCGTGCTGGCTTTTCCAAATCACATGCTTCATTTGACCCTAGGAGGATTCACTCCATAACTTTTCTGGGGAACTGAAGTAAAACTGATGGGCCTGTAATTTCCTGGATCCTCCTTCAAACCCATCGTGTAGACAAGGGTGATATTCGCCTTCTTCCAGTCTTCTGGGATGTCCCCCTATCTCCATGATTCCCCAAAGATCATAGCGAGTGTCTTTGCAACAAGGTCAGACAGCTCTTTTAACATCCTCAGGTAGATAATGCCATAGATTTGCAGGGTCAGCCTCCTGTAATCATCATATATCAACTCCTCTTTCTCCGATGGTGGGTCTGTGTTTGCATTAACCTGGATTTTTGTTCGCAAGGCCTAGGGCTCAACAGTGCTGGTAAAGACAGTGGTGAAGAAGCTGTCTAGAATTTCTGCCTTTTCAGCACTGTTAGTTACTGATGCCCCTCCCCTGCTTAACAGCAGGCCAATATTTTACCATATTTATGTTTGCTGATGACACCAAGCTGTGTGGTTTCGTCAAAACTCTGGAGGGAAGGAATGCCATCCAGAGGAACCTTGACCCACTTGTGAGGGCAGATGCCAACCTGATGAATTTTAACCATGCCAAGTGCAAGGTCCTACACCTGGGTGGGAGCAATCCCAGGCACAGCTGCAGGTTGGGCAGAGAAGA
>JANRGW010008350.1:0-31865 GCA_024733675.1 Psilopsiagon aymara
TCCCACCCAGGTGTAGGACCTTGCACTTGTCATGGTTAAACTTCATCAGGTTGGCATCAGCCCACCTCACAAGCGTGGCAAGGTCCCTCTGGATGGCATTCCTTCCCTCCAGCGTATCAACCGAACCACCCAGCTTGGTGTCCTCGGCAAACTTGCTGAGGGCGCACTCAATCCCACTGTCCATGTCACCAGCAAAGATGTTGAACAAGATGGGTCCTAACACCGATCCCTGAGGGAAATAGCTTTTACAAATGAATTGAAATGGGAAGCATTTCCCTTAGAATTCTATTTGTGGGTGATGCTGGGATCTTCTAATAACAAGCAATGAGAAATTTTTTAATAACTTTAATAACTTAATAACACAGTGATACCTATGTAATGGCTTGGACTGCTCATAAATGTATATCTTGAATCAAGTGATAATAACTTTTAAAAGTTCCTTCTGATTAGGACCATTTCCATTTAAGACTATAAGCCTATTTGATGCTACTTGTTCTTACTTCAAACTGTGCATGTTTGGTAAGAATCCAGTGTTGCAGGTGTTTGTTTATATTCAGTATTTTTACAGCTATTTACAGCTTTTCATGTATTTTCAGTCTGCTTTTGTGCCCCATAGAAAATGTATACGTCTGTTTCATCTCTTTGTAAAAAAAGTTTGAACAGTTATGAGCAATGAGTTGATGAGAGTAGGATTTTTCTAACCTTTTTTGCAATAGTTAGATAACTATAATTAAAGCAGTTGATCAATTCTGTAGTAGGCTATAACTTGCACTGCAGCTTACTTGATTATTTCAATGTAAATTGTATCTGGAGAGATTTGTGATGCTGACATTTTAGCATCAATCATCAGCAGTGACTTGTGAGGAAGTAAACCTCAGCATTCTCAGTTAATTCTCTAAGGCAAAATGATTGTGCCACAGGCCCTCCCTCCCCACCCATTTCCCTGGTGTCCTCTGTGGAAAAGGCTCCTTACTAAGGCCTTTTTTCCTGGTTGCAGACTGTATTTTTCAGATCGTAAAGGAGTTGCAGGTACAGTGATACTGAGTTTGTCGAATGTAAGTACGAGGCATAGAACTTCCAGAAGTGCCTTTTCCAGAGGTGGTTGTCCAGCCAGGCATGGCGCACACCACAGCTGTGATTCGCTGGAACCACTGGCTCGTTGATGAGAATGCAGTAATTATTTTGTCTATTGTCTTTGTTAAGATTTTGGAAGGATATATGTCATAAAGTTGATGATAAATTATAAGCTTCACTGAAACAATTGTGTTTTTATAGGCAACTTAATTAGAAATTTATACAGAGTGTGAATTAAAACTTTAGTTATGACCTGCAGGCCAGTATAGTAATTGAGTGTTACAGAAAGCCACAAACTTAGCTCTTGCATGACTTGTGTCCAGGAATCCTAAAAGAATGGACATTCTTTGAATGAAGTAAAGCTTGGGGAAAAAATAAATCTTAATATTTGTTTTAGCACAGTTATTTACTTTCTGAAAGGAAGGTTGAGATATACAGTTCTCTTTATTGCACGGCTAACATGAAGGACTACCTAAAGTGTGTTAGTCCTTTATGCGACTCCTGTTCATGGGCATGAATGTGTTTCAGCTTCGCTATGCACACTGCCTCCTCAAAAGCAGGTTAGCAGTGGCTGTGGTTTGCAAAGTGAGGATCCTGTATGAACTTACACTGCTGGTCCCAATTGCCGGAAGACAGTTGAGTGAGTGAGTTCTGTATTGGCAGGCCTTAGGCCAGATCAGGTATCATCCCTCATCCCAGAGCTGTCACAAAAGAAACACAAAAGCTGTATCATCTTCTCTAGCTATTTTGACACAAAGGCAATAGTCTGCCCACATGTGATCCATAATAATTTTGTACAGCTGTGGTTTCCATAACAATATATTTGCACTATAGTCATCACCGTAGCTAAGGCGCTGCACCGTTTAGACACTGTGTCCAGTTGTGCCGTAAGGATGCAGTGGCTCAGTTTACAACAGTTCATCAACTGTTAATCCAGTCATTCTGTCCTGCTAATCAAATCAGTCAGCTCCAGAAGCATGTGCTGGCAGGCTTACATGTACACCTCAGGCTAACACAAAGGCAGTAAAATATTGGGAGTTACAGTAAAAAAGATCTCCAGGATGTATACGATAGTATAATTTTTATATGATGTTTTTTGAACTTAAACCATACTACTGTGGTTTTGGTATTCTGAACATATGTGTGTTAAGCTGTTTTTAAAATTTACCTGCTGGTGCAATTTGCTGTGATCAGTGAGCAAAACTCAGTTAAGCCATAGTATTGTAAATGATGTATTTTCTAGTACAATGTATAAATTGAAGATTTTAGTGCACATTCTGCAGACTTTCAGGTGTATTTTGACATCACCATCAAATTTCTTTTGAGTAACTGTCTCCCTGAAACTACTTTCTTCTTTTTCTTTAAGCAGAACTTGGCACTTAACTGTTTTCATGCATTGTATGCTGCTGTATATGAGTTGCATTTTTTTAATGTTGAATGCATTTATTTTATTTATAGTGAGAAGTATTTGAATACTGTTTATCATTGACCTCGGCAAGATTTTAATAAGTAGAGGACATAGACATTCATAAACATTGCTGATTTGTTTTGGATGATCATTTAGGTCCCATTTGTATATGGAACAGTTTCCAATTTAACCAAGGGTGACTGTTCACATATAGTACACACATGTGTGAAAGACTTACGTGTATTCTAGATTCAGTCTCCGAACTGGGGAAAGTCTACAGTAGTAATTTGTCTCAGTTGGAGAAAACCAGTTGAGTAGTTGGTGCTGTGACCTCATCTCTACGTATTCGGCTATGTTGCACTTCTGTTTTGGCCTAGATTTAGTGGAGCTTCTCAAGATCAAATATACATGCTACAACATGTGTTGAAACTGTGCAGAGCTGTTATTTGCTTGGGCCTGTGTGGGCCCTTAGGGATTGAAGCATGACTGATAACGCCATTGCACTGGTACATTTCCGTTTCCAGTTTATGTTTCTCCTTAAAGAATCCTCATCATGTATACAAATACTGGCCTGTGAACGAAACCATTGCACAGTAAGTGGAAATAGTGTGGAGGGCAAAAGGATTTGCTTCTAAATTGTGCTGTTGCTCTGAACCAAAGCACTAATGTAAACATAGCCTTGTTATGTTAGTTGGAGACTTTCTTCTGTATTTAAAGACAACAGACAGAGTATGGATTCAAATAGATGCTATTCTGTTAACTTATTATTAAGCTAGTTTAGCCTGAGATGAATATGAGGACAGAGAGGAACATGATATGAATAGAAGATAGTTTTGTGATAAACAAGGTGCTCAATGAATATTTACATGCTTACTTGTATGTTTATTTTGCAGATTTTTGTTGCCCTCCCCCTTTTAGTTTAATCTCTTGAAATCTGTTAAAGTATGATCTTTATATATATATATATAATGTGTGCGTATAGACTTGCACACGGAGAACGTGCTTTTTATAGAGTTTACAAATATGCCCAAGTTACAGTACTTTAGAATGAGAACTAACTTTTGAATTTTATGCTTACTTTTATTGACCTGAACTAAAGTTCTTCAACCATCAATTAAGATTGCATGTCCTTTTTCTGACCGCAGCATAATGAAGTGGCTTCTGTGCCTGTCCTGCCCATAGGTGTTTGTTGTCCTCTGCTGAAAGTTGCAGTGCTTTCAGATGTGTCAGAAAATACTGCATACACTGCTGCTCTCCAAACCAGTTATTTCAGGATGCCTACATTAACTCAGGTATTCGTAATATCTAAACCAGGTCACTTTGACAGAACTACATTAGGAAATAATTACAGAAGAAGTGCTTACAGATGGGGAGGAGCTGTTGTCTCAGTACAGGGCAAGGCAGAGCAGTTACAGTGCTGCCATTCTCACCGGGCATAACTGTAGCCGAACAGCAGTTTGGCCTGTAACCTTATCTTGTTCTTGTCTGGTTTTTGAAAAAGTGTAAGTGTGGTATATTTTGCTAATAAAAGCAATTAAAATCAAAGTATCTGCTGCCTCAGGGAGAGAAAGCAAACATGAACTAGGTCTCACCGCATTCATGGAAGGGAATTTTACTGTTTTACAGGCAGGAAATCTCTGATATAGTTATGGTATGTGGGATTATAATTTGGGCACTCCACTGCTGGATTATACCTCTGGGCAGCATGTTGGTTTACTGTCAGTTATTCTGTTGGCTGAGGTTTTGGGTGTTATTGATCGCTTCCCCATGTGGGGAAAGTGATAACTTAGCTTGCTAAAATAAACTGGGAGATGTTATCTTTTGCCTGATAACTTTCCCTCATACTTGTTTTATCTTTTCTTTTTATGTAATTTTCCATTCTACTTTGATTTTACTGCAACACTTGGAAACTAACCATTAGTGGCAAATCCTGGCAGTGCAGGATCTTTTAATTGCTAGAAAGAAATATTACCCCATGGCACAAGGCACTGGACACTGTAGGCGTGGTAGTTTACATGAACTAGTTGTTACTAGCATTTCTGCCATGATTATGGCAAAAGATTTGGTCTTGCTCTTCCCCTGGTGCTTAGAGGCACTCTGCCAGTTTTTAGCTCTGAGCTGTCTTGGCATAAAATCAGAAAAGAACCTGCTCCGCTCCAAGGTAACAGTAGTGGGGGGAAAAGCATTACTACCTATGCGGATGTTACCTAGGTGTTCCAGCATGTTAGCCCACTTTAGACTTTTTTTCCCTGTCCAGAGAAATTCCCTCTTTTTGTGTGTGTGGTTTTTTTGTTTGTGGGTTTTTTTTAATATTTGGATGTGAGTTGTTAGTATCTTCTAACATAAGACTATGATGTGTCTTGCATTATATTTCATGTTACATCACACCACTGTACACCAAAGTAGATGTGGAACACTTGGAAAAGCTTTCTTTTTTCAGTAGAAAAAGAGAAGTGCAAGTTTGTAGTCACTGTTTTTGCAATGAAAGTTTAAATAAGCCCCTAGTTCAGGATAGCTATTCCTATTCCTGTTCTATACTCAAACCCTGTGTGCATCATGGAAGCATTCCAGTTTCCTCTTCCAAGCTCTGGATGAGAAACACTTATGTAGCTGTCATCATCGGCAAAAGTATTGAGGCAGAATATTCCTAAGCAGTTTTTCAAGTGGTCCTAGGGGAGTTAAACTAATCAAGCTGAGGCTATCAAAAAAGTCCCTCACTAAAGCTCTAACGCCACTGGATAAATTGTGTATCACAGGTTAATTGCTGTAATTTTTGTGTTGTAAATAAAATAGAAATAAGTTGTCTTCAAGAAGAATTAATGGGTTAGGAAAAATACCTCCTTTTGATCAAAAGAAGCAATGTCAAAGTAGGTTTTGTTGGAGGCTTGGACAATACAGCTAAATATAACGATTTTCGTTATGCATTTCTGTTTGCTCTATAGATCGTGGGGTTGGGAATGGATTTTTGCACCTCCTGTTCTAGAGTTCATCTGTTATCTCTGCAAGGTATCTGGTTTTTTGGATGAGAGGGATGGCTTCGTACTTGAAAAAGACACGTCCTTTATGGGTGGCCTTTCAGTACTGAAAGACATTAGCAGAACTTTGTGCCTAGTAATCAAGGCTGTTTCTTACAAAGATTTTCTGCTAGAAAATAAAACTGCTTTTCTAGTGGTAGAGATCTTTCTCTGAGAATCATGGTTTTAAAATCTATTTTAGAAGGGTGAGAGAGGATAACCAAGACTACAGTAGTAATAGGGGTGTTGGGTTTTTGTTTACAATATATCAAGTTTGATCCATTGGTTTGTTTGTAAGTTTTAATTTAACATTTCTGGCTTAATACTTGAAGGTCTTTTTACGCAGTGTCTACTAGAAAAAAAAGAGTGCGCATTTCTCCATAATCACTTTATTGTTAGGGGTAGCATTTTTGTTAAGATGCTCTTGCATAACATTTCATGGAAAAAAAATGGTTTCATTTTTCTAGCTGCATGGTTTTTTAAGTCCAGTGACTTTACTAAAAAGTGAAATAACCTGAATAAAAATGCTTTTTACATATTTTACCATTTTAAATAATATTTGGGCAATTTGTATTGCATTATAATACATGTAAAATGCATTGAATTTTACAACTGAGGAACAAGGTGAATGTGGAGCTAGTTTGTGTTTGATTTTATTTGTGTGTTGCTGTTTTGGCTGGGTTTTTTAAGACCTATTCAAAGAGAGCTATGCAACATGCTAATGATAGGACAGCATAGTACAACACCTGCAGGGTATCACATGAATTTGTAGGATGTGTAATTATTATAATCTCAGCAGCAATATAATAGTAATCATTTAACCTCACTGTAGAAAACCTGGCAGTACATTATAGTAACATGTCACATGTAAGACTAAGGTGTACTCCTAAGAGAATCTGCTGTTAACAGTCATGTGATTTGGTAATGAATCATATTCCATATGTGTATACCATATAATGTATACCATATATAATCATATTTTCCACCCTTCCAAGCATTTCTGTAGATGCTTCATTTGGTGAATGCCACTCCAGTAAATGTTACTGGTCTTCAGAGGTTCTTCTAGGTATGTGTGGTTTTGGCTTACATGCATGGTCTTTGTTGATCAGGGGCTAGGAGTTAATAAGTGAAATCCCTCCCAGTTGCTTTTTAATAACTGAAAGGAAGATGGAGATGGGGAAGAAAGCTGTATCAGTCCCTTAACTGAAATTAAATGGGCAGGAGGATTTACCAGAAGGATCAACCGGAGTAGGAGAAATTAAATGAGAATGGGAAATCCTGAAACTAGGTTTGCACTTACACTTCTTTTCTGTAAAAGGATACCCTTTCTCCAGGAGCAGCAAGATTGGCATGAGTTTTGGGACAAGGCATGAGCCTCTGTCCCTGCAGCTGCTGCTGTCTGCCCTGTGGGCTTTGCCCCTCAGTGCCTGAATTCCTCTATCCCGTGAGTCCCACGTGCAGGTGTAGCATGTGCATGCTTAATACTTGTGACATAAATATAATCTCTATTTGCAGACAAGTGAGGCATGGTAATTTGCTCAGGTACGTGCATTGAAGACTGGCCAAAACAAGTTCTCTGTTTTCACAAGAGGAACATCCTCAAAAGTAAAAATTTGTCTCATTTTCTGAGCTGTACCGTATTGTCCCTGGTAGTGGAAGGATAGCTCATTTTAAGTAAGGGATACTCTCATATGCCTTATGCTAAGCAAGCAAATTATTCAAACAATATCAAATTGATAAGTTTTATAAGGTAAACACACTGTGTTTATACAACATATTTAAACATGATCTTTATGTTCATGATCTTTATATTCAGAGTGGGAAATCCTATCCACATTGAAGTTGGTGTCAAAACTTTGCTGGGGCCAGTGCTGCTTCTTGACTGTAATGTCTCATATTCAGATTCTTGTGCATGCAAAATACTTAATGAAGAACAATTTTGGTGTTTTAGAATGTCTTTTATGAGATGGAAGTAACAATCAGAAGTTTAAAGAGAGGAATTTCTTGCCAGCAATGAAAGACTGTAAGCTATAGATCTCCAATACAGAATTACAGAACTATAAGAGTATCTTTAAATCTGTCTCCACTTAACAAATTATTGGCATTCCAGTTACTTACATCTGCCCCTGACTAATGTTTATTTTTCGTTTTTAACAGGTAGAGAGAATTGTTGACAAAAGGAAAAACAAGAAGGGAAAAACAGAGTATTTGGTGCGATGGAAAGGATACGACAGTGAAGATGATACTTGGGAGCCAGAGCAGCACCTTGTTAATTGTGAGGAATATATACATGAATTTAACAGACGCCACAATGAAAAGCAGAAAGAAAGCACATTAACCAGGACAAACAGGACCTCTCCAAATAATGCCAGAAAACAGATCTCTAGATCTACCAATAGTTCTTTTTCAAAGACATCTACTAAATCTTTAGTTATGGGTAAAGACCATGAGTCAAAAAATAATCAACTCTTTTCTGCCACCCAGAAGTTCCGGAAAAATAGTTCACCCTCTCTTTCTGGAAGGAAAAATATGGACCTCGCAAAATCAGGTATTAAAATCCTAGTGCCCAAAAGTCCTGTGAAGAGCCGGACAACAGTTGATGGCTTCCAGAATGAAAGCCCGGATAAAATGGACCATATAGAGCAGGATCAAGAAGACTCTGTAGCTCCGGAAGTAGCAGCAGAAAAACCAGTGGGAGCTTTATTAGGACCTGGTGCAGAGCGTGCTAGGATGGGCAGCCGACCAAGGATACATCCATTAGTGCCACAATTGCCAGTGCCAGCAACAGCCACAATTGCATCAGCGTTAACAATAAATGGAAAAGGTATGTGTACGAGTTGGTCATTTTTATGTAGACTTTTCATTTGACTGATCCTTTTTGCTGTTCAGATGCAAACAAATTACCACTCTGTTTCAGGCATATTAAATCAAGTCTGGAGAACTTCATAACTTTATTTTACATAGCTATATGACTACAAAGCCATTTTGAATTTTTCCAGTTTTTGTTTTCCTCGCAGAGATTCATTGGTATTTATGTTTTCAGAATCACCATGAGATACACCTGTGTTTGCCTTGATATTGTGTGGTACACATGATCAGTGTACCATTTCCAGAGATTATGTCATTGCTTTATTTAAATAGGTCGTATTTGGTATAAATATTAGAAACATAAATTATGGGAATAGGTCACAGAATCATAGAATGATTTGGGTTGGAAGAGACCTTTAAAGATCATCTAGCTCTAACCCCCCTGCCATGGGCAGGGACACCTTCCACTAGACTAGGTTGATCCAAGCCCTGTCCAGCCTGACCTTCAGAACTTCCAGGGATGGGGCATCCACAACTTCTCTGGGAAACCTGTTCCTGTTTCTGACCACCCTCATAGTGAAGAATTTTTTCCTAATATCTAATCTAAATCACCCTTCTGTCAGCTTGAATCCATTCTCCCTTGTTCTATCTCTACATGCCTTTGTAAAAATTCCTCTTGTAGCCCCCCTTTAGGTACTGGAAGGCCGCTCTGAGGTCTCCCTGGAGCCCTCTCTTCTTCAGACTGAACAAGCCCAGCTCTCTCAGCCTGTTTTCATAGGAGAGGTGCTTGAGCCCTGTGATAATCTTTGTCCTCCTCTTCAGGACCCACTTGAGCATTCTTCATAACAGTTGACGTATCTATTTTGTTATAAATATTGCCCAGAAAGAAACCTGTGAGAATGATGTTGCTTAAAAAACCCGAAGTTGGTAAGTTTTGTTTCAGTGAAAATTTGAGCCAGTTGTGGGACTACTTATGCCTTCTGCCTGGATTGAATCTGTCTTCATTCTATTTTATCAATATTTTGTTGTTTGTATTTCATTTGATATTGCGAGCTTATCTAGGTTTGATGCCTGGGTTGCTGGTATCTCAGTAGATGACAGGTTATTCAGCTTGTGCTGTAAATTTTGTGATATCGGTGAAACCCAAACTACTTTGGTGCGAGGAAGCTGTTTGTTCCCTCCATCCAGGTGAGACCCTCATTTAAGACTTCATGATTCTCGTTCTTGTGCCCCACACTTTGGCCCTTCCCTGACAGTCCCAGGTTGTTGTGTGGTCACAGGTGTTCTTGTAAGCATGCTTTTGAGGCTCAATTTTGAAGTGTAATTCTGTGTTCTTAAATAAGTAAAGTGCAGCAGGTAGAATCTGCAGGTATGCTATTGATGAAGGCTTGCTGGAAAAATTGCTTGAAAACCAAGGACAGGGCTTGCCAAAAAACATGCTTAAGGATAAACCATACAGGCAAAAAATGTGTTGAAGACTTTGAGAGAGTTTGTGTTGGATGCCCCACTCTTGCATTCAGATTTTCAAAAAAAACAGCTGGGGAAAAGCAGTGGACGAGAGAGGAATATACTCTTGGAGCTGCCATGTCAGGTCATGGACCAACCCATTTTGCTGCAGATGAACTAGGTAACCATGGCAATGCACACACAGATGCCAGGAATATCTTTTCCTTTGCATGGGCTAAGGAAGGAATGTAAATCTTAGAGGATGCAAACAAATCTGGAGGGGAAAATGCAAGAAATGCCAGTACAAGAGTTTTCTGAGTAGGTGAGGTAGAGGAGTGTGTGTGCAAGCACGATAGTTTTATGATAATCAATATGCATTTTGGAGTATGGTGTTGTTCCTAGTGAAGTGATTTATAAGCTCTGCTTTTGCCTCATGGCATTCAGAAAAGAAAGGGTACACAAAGGGCCTTTTTGGGGTAGATGAATAACCGCAAATGAGGAAATCATTCCCACCGATTTTTCGCTCAGATAATAGTGGTACAGAGAGGCCTCAGTTACAGGTCATCAAGTGGAAGCGGAAAGACCTGCACCGGCACAGAGGTGGCACATAAAATGTTACCTAAGGTTCATCTGTCCATTTCACTGATACGTTACAATTTCCCCAATTGCCACCACCTCCTTCAGCTCTTCCTAGGCATTTGTCTGGGCAGCTACCAATGAAATACATGTTTCCACCTTCTGGTTGCTGCTGGAGGCATATATTAGTATAAGTACATTACCTGGGCCTTTCCCTCTTTGTCCTGATACACTGTCACTAGCCCCCCAAGCTGAGCACTTCAGTGCTCTGGGAGATGGAAGCTCAATACCAAAATTTACTACAACTTTGTAAGCAGTTATGCTTACCTGCAACAATTTTGGGGGTAACATCAAATCGTGCAGTAATTCTCAGATTATGAAATTTAGAAACAAAGTTAAAAACAAACAAAAAAACCTTTACATTTATATCTGGCATCAGCCTTTTTTTTTACTAGGTTTTTTAGCCCAGGCTCCAGTTCAGCTGTTCTGCATGGCCCGAGTGGATCTTTATTTAGAGAGAAGCCAAGAGAGGCAGCCCTGTCTCCTACAGCTAGCTTGGCCTTGGAGCTTCCTGAGCTGATCCGTTCTATCTCTTCGTTAAAGCTGTGCTCTTCTTGCTGTTTTTATTTTTAACTTCACACTGCTATTCATTAAAAATGTAGCAAATCAGTGCTTCGTTCCCTCCTCTGCATGGGGCTGTCATGGTGCAGGATCCTGTTTCACTCCTTGCTTAAGACATTCCTTCTGTCTTAAATGGACACCTATCACATTTTCAATACCAGCCTCAGGAATCATGCAGCATGAGAGGTATTCATTGAGGGGAAACACCGTCAACTTCATACCTTCATCTTCATATGTACGAGGTCTGGCATATTAATAATACAGATGATAGATCTGGCATTTGGAGCACTCTTTCCAAATTTCCCACCTCCTCCACATACACTTTCTGCTAATTTTAAAGAGTTCCTACTTCCACATGGAGCATGCTGTCAGGAAGACAAAAGCATGTTTTGAAAAATAACTTTTTACTTGAGCTGGTTTAGAAGTTATTATTATAACAGTTTTATTGGAAAAACCCAGTAGTCAAAACAGAAATCATTAAGTGGAAGGCATATCTTTTAGAACTTCTAGAAAAATATATGCTACACCTTAAAAAAATTTGACTTTTTTAATTAAAGCCAATTTAGGTGTTGATTTTTTTTTTCCATAATGTTGGAAAAATAATTTAAAAATTTAATATGAAAAGAGTGTTCCTAATCTTATGGCTATGACTGCTTTTGTGAGATTCGTGTTAGTTTTTTAATCCGAATTCAGGATGATGAAACTCTTCAGTGCTTAATCTGTTCTGGTTTTTGTTTTCCCCAGCTTTGATTTTTATTTTTATTTCATTTAGAGTCAAAGTACACACCAGGAAAAAAAGAACTTGTATGCGTAGGAATATCTCACTAGGAAATACTGGTGTTATTGTAGTACCTAGTCTGGCTTTTCATGAGACAAACTGCCATGATGCAGTTCTTGTTCCGAAGTTCCTACAGTCTCAGAAAAGGCACCAGCAAATATTTATACAAATATGCAGGGGTACCAGGGGAATAAAATAACAGTAATGTTTGCTCTGGGAGTTGGTGCTTTCAGCACACTGAAATCTAGCTGCTATCCAAAGTATACTTTTTAAACAAAGAGAACCGTTGTATTGAATGTTCATATTTTAAAGGATTGGCCTTGAAAACAGGGTCAATGGGATAATATACTATATACAAGTCTAAGAAGGGGTGATATATGGAAGAAGTGGGAATGGGTTACTGAATGAACGTTGCTGTGCTTCTGGTATTCTGAAATATGTGTTGATCATCAGCTGTTAGGAAAAGCTAATAGAGGTGATCCTGAAGTGGGTGAATGAAGCAGAAAAACACCACCAAAGAACTGAAATGTTGTGGAAAAGATGTTAATGGTGCCTACAAGCTATGCATATTACCCAAAACTAGGCAAGAGAAAAAGTGGTTTATGTCTTAACAGTAAGTTCTGATACCTTCAAAGTTTATGAAGGCTTCCTTCATCAAAACTGAATTAAAAAAAATAGCTTTGAAATTTTATTGCAAATGTTTTAGGCATAGTACACAGTTCTATTTAATAGAGTGCACAAGTGAAACTGTAAAGGTAACCTCATCTGCCAATCACCCAGGGCTAGAGAGCTGTCTTGCAATTTTAGAAAGGACTAAATGCCTGTATTGATTGTTCACCTTCTGCAAAGCTTGACCATAAACCAGGTGCCATTGCTTGGCAAATTCTAGTTTTTTTGTTTGTTTTCTGGGTCACCCCATACAGTTTCTACAGTTCTATTGCTGTTTCTAGCTACAGTTTCTGTTCAGCTAACGATGTCCAACATGTGGATGCAATTGAGAATAAATGCCACAAAACGGGATATTTTGGGTAGGAAGGCATGCAAAGCTTAAAGTATAAAATGAGCTTGAAGAGCACATCTAGCTGCATATGTTGTAATTAGAATGAGGCAGGCTGGTGGCTGGCATACGAGAAGCAAATAAATACAAGAAATGCAATGAATTACGTCACTTGTTAGGCAGACAAGCACCACCAGTGTGCACAGTGGCATTAGCATCTCCCTCCTTGCGTGAATTAATTCAGATTAGTAACTTGCAGGAGTAGCAGGTTGTCTGAGAATACAAAGATGATTGCAGTATCTCACCCTACAAGGTGTCTGCTGCTTTTTCAATTGGATAATGGTGCTGCTGTTATCACAAAACAATGGTATTAGCACCAAAAGAAAAGCGATGCATCAAGAAAAAAATTTAGGGTCTGTTTCTTCCCTGTTCTCTCCCTTACCTAAAGCAGCTTATGAGATTAAAAACCACAGATTCAGAAAATGAAAAATCCACTGTAACACCCAGGGAAAATATTGTCTGTTGTTTGGTTAAATGTCTGATAGCTTTAGCCTCAACAGAAATCAAGTAGAAGTGCTGATGGAGGCAAGTGGAACCAGAGACAAATGTACATTTTCAATACAATACCAAGCCAAGCTGGATGGAGTTTAGTGGCTCCCTGTTCCCTAGGATGAGAGGAGCTCACCCATTTCCCTCCCCAGTTCTCCCAGTTACTTTCTTTCCTCACTCTTTACATGCCTGGGATTGGGCTTTACATGAGGAGCAGTTCACTGTCACCAGCACAGCTCATTAGGCCACTCTCGAATCTCATGGGAAGAGCATAGCAGTTGACAGTGGTGCATTGGGCATGAACCACATTGATTGCCCAAGTGGACCACAAGCTATATGCCTATAACCTTCTCAAAAAGCAATATCAAGAGGAGAATTGTAGTTCATTGCTGTGTAAATTAGAGTGGACAGTACAACTGAAGGAAAGTTGAAGTGTTTTGGATTTCTTTTAAGCATCCTGGAAGGACAGAAGCAGCTTTGAGCTCTTCTTTTGTTTGTTTTTGTCTTTGTTGAGTAGTAAAATGCGATTCCAAAAAAAGCCAGTAAGACAGGAACTTCCTTTTTCAGTGTGTTTGTAAGTTGTACTTGGATGGTGGCTTGATCACTGCTGAGTGATCTGGAAAGCAACCAAGTATTTTATTAGTGCAAACAAAAGCCCATGAAATGGGTTAAAGTCCTTTGTAAAGCCTGTCTAACTTATGAAATTACTGGTTAAACTTCTTTGTCAAATGCAGCAGTGTGTAATTTTGTATCTTCTATTGTGTATGCATTTAGCAAAGCACTAAGAGTAAAGAGTAAAACAGTTTTCATCTAATCAATCTTAAAGACACCTTTGTGTTCTTTTTCTTCAGAAATTTCTTTTCATTTAAATTTTGTTCCTTAAAAGTTCACATTGTTACTTCTCTAATGCACTGTATTACAACATTTTTACCTACCAGCAATTCTTCCATCTGTATTACTATGTCATTTTCAAGTTCTTCAACTTACATATCTGAAATAATATTCAGAATTGTTGCCAATTTCTTGTTTATCTGTATTTTCTGGGTTAATATAAATGCAGAAGTGTTTAAAATATGGTAGTCTGGATGGTCTCTATGATTTGGAACACTGATCTGTTATCCCACACTATTCTGGGTTTTGTCTTGGCCCTGCCCCATTGCTTATGCAGCTCTTGGTACACATTATTGTTGCTTTACAGGGTGCTTGAGGGTTGATAACTTCTTGTGAAAATCCCTCATATTCAGGGCCATATTGGTTTATGTCAATAGATTATCATAATAATAAATCAGGATTTAAGTGCAGGGTTTGCTTGAGTTCGAAGGCTGTTTCCTGAGAACATGCATAAATGACTGGTTTATTCTTTTTTCTGCCTTTCTCCAATGCTTAGAACAGAGATGCCCCAGTTGGATGCTCTGCAGTGTAGATTTTTGATAAAGCTAAGCTGGTATAAAAGGTAACTACTTAGAAAAGAGCAGTCCCATTCCTTTCCCCCGCTTCCCTGACCTCAAACCACAGGTTATAATATGGCCTAACCAACTGCTCCTTTAAGGACAGGCTTATTTTCATCAACCTTCTGGAAGTGACAGTGAGGGAGAGGATGTGTCCCTAGGAAGGGGGACAGAAACATGCTTTTTCCTTGTTTAAATTCTGTCCCTGAAAAAACCTGTAATGAAAACTGGATAAAATATATTAAGATAAAAAAACCACACATACACACAAAACCCCAACAAAACAAACAAACAGAAAACCCCAAACTAGGCAAGAAAGTTCTCAAAAAGTATTCCACATGCATAGGAAATCCTGAAACCTAAGCTGATAGAAAAACTCATGTTATTTTCACTGATATTTATATTACACCTGCAGGCCCACTGGTAAACATAAAGCTGTTGGCTGTGCAGTTCTTTTGATGTTGTATTAGTTTACACAGACTGAGAATCTTGGAGTACAAATCTGTCTTGACTGCTGTGGTGAGGTCAATAATGATCAGCCATTATGTTCTCCCACAGTACTTGTACCAACATGAGACAAAAGTAATATCTGAGGACACATTTGTCATACCTGCTGTGTCGAAACTTAGGGAAGATGAAGCACTGTGAAGCAAAGGCCCTGTTTGCAGCGCTTGCTTCATCCTACTTTGCATACATCTATGCAGAGAAAACGTGCTGAAAATCAGACTGAGCAATGGAATAAAAAGCTTGGGCTACTTTTTTTTAATTCCACCATTGTCAAAATTGTAGAATTTCAGGGCAGCTTTCGGTAACGCAGTGGAAATGTGAAGCACTATCAGAAATACTCATTCAGTGCCTTTTGCAGTTGTGCCTGGCAGAGTAACCAGCAACTTTCATGGTCACGTGCTGTCTCAATTCTTAAAAAACTTCCATCTCCCATCTCTGCTAAGGCTGTGAAGTGGATTGAGTGTATGTTTGCTAAGGAAACTGTCATTCTGGATCTGTGTTTTCTTGAAAAGATTAATCCTAATAGTTTGATACAAAATTCCATAAAAAACAGACCAAAACATTCATAATATGGTTCAGAGAAGATCTGCCGTGATCAAATCATCTCCTTAAAAGTCAACAAAACATCCTCATAGGTGGACAGCTACAGGTGGGTTAAAATATCACAGAATTAGTAAGCAAACTATTTCTTTCCTCCCTCCCCCCCATGCTTGTGAAAGAGAGAAAATTGTTAGATTTGAGGAGATGCAAACCTAAAATTTGTAAATGTTATTTTATTTTTAAGCTTGCTGCTTGGATAACTGCTGGAAGCAGGTTTGTATTTTACAGGTGATGGCAAAAATATCTTTTTCATGATGACAACTAATAAAATCACCACATTCCAGATTGCTCTAGAATAGCTTTACTTCCAACCCAGCCAGAGAAGTTGCAGTACTCAAACTGGCATAGTCATGATCCAAAACTGCTGCTGAGTTATTGATAATAATACAGCAAAGTACTATTCTTTAAAGAAAATAAGTACAGAAGACGTACATTTGTGATACTGTATCCATTTTTTCAAATCAAGCAAAAAATACCTGGATTATCTTCTATACACCCCATTTATATTGTAAATGTATTTAAGAACACACACTAAAATGCATTAAGCCACAAATTATCGAACAGTTGATTCTACTCTAGTAGCTGTTTTCTTAATTTTGCAGTCTTAGAATGCATACAAATGCTTTTGGATTTTGTTAAGTAAGTCCTATTAATTTAAAATACTTTCAAAGTTGTTATATTTTAGATGCCTTTAAGAAACAAAGGCAATTTATAAACACTAGTGCTTTGAACTGCAATATTCTATATTTGAACACATCTGAAAACTGGGAAGTTTATAAAGATTTACTGTGGAAGAAGGGGAGAAAAGAGCATCTTAGCATCGTACTAAGAGTTCTTTGAACACCTTAGTGAAACATGAATAAAGAAGTGCAGATTGTCATTTATTTTCTTTGAAACTATTCCTTGAAAAAGGCAATTAAAGAAAGTAAGTACTTGTGCTTTAAAAGGCTGCTAAGAAAAGGCTGGGAAGATGGAAAACGGAGTGCACTTCATAGTTCATTGTAGTTGTGTCAGAGATTAACAGTGGGATGTCATAAGATTCTGCAATAGGATCTGTGCTTACTTTATTTCTTAGTGCTCTGCTTAAAAAAAGGTTGCAGTGAACAGCAAAGGTACAACGCTTACAGAGAAACATTTATTACTTAAGATGTAAGAAAATAGAATCTTCAGAGAGACGTATCTAAAGCAGGAGGCAAAGCAAAGTGATGAACAGCAGGAAAATGACTTGAGAAAATTCTTTTTCTTGTGGGTTCCTAAACAGTTTTTAGCCCAGGGTGCAGATATGAGTACCTAAACACTGCTAGGGGCAACTCCAGGAAGACTTGGCCTAATACCAGACTAGAGAAGCTCTCAAGGTTTCTCTGTTTGTCACATACATTTGTCATTACTCTTAATCAAGCGTGGTGTATAATGTATCTGTAGATAATACACATTGGCTGGCATAGTGTCTTCCATGCATTAGCACTGCTGTCCCTCAGACTTCAACTTGTATTACTGTATTGGTTTTAAGATGGGCTAGAATATGAGTGAGTGGAGAAACTGGCTGGCTACCTTCTCAAGAATAGTTCCACGTGAAAGGTGTCTAAATGGACTTCCAGTGTGTATGAAATTGGAGAATTTAGGCCAGTCCATTGAGGAAAACTGAAATAACAGGAACAAACAGGATATAAAATAATACTGAAAGTATTTTAGAGAATAAGCTAGTTATAGTCTTGATGAAATAATGGCTGATGGAGTTAGAAATGTCTGTTCTGGAATTTAATAAATAAGACAAGGTTACATCTAAAGAAATCAAAAAGTGTCAAATTCAGAACAGAAAGATAATGGCTTTTGATATGGCTTCCATTTAGTCCTAAGAGCTATTTGCTAAAATGTATTTGAGTACAAGAGATACAGGGATAATGCCTATTTAAAAGAATTGTAGGCCTTTATAAGGATAATGGGAGTAAACTGTATTTATAGGAATTATATGGTTTTACAAAGGGAAACATTTTGTAACAGACCTGAAAATTGTAATTCAGGGATTTTTACGCTTATTTCTGCACTTTTAACCATTATTGTTTATGAAATAATTCAACTATTATTTATTAAATTACTTTCATACTATGCAAACATTCAGAAATTCTAATTGTTGCCCTGTTAAGATAGTAGGGTCTGCATTGGAAAACCAGAAAGAAGGTGGAGCTGTGGTCTGGTTCCTGCTGAGGTCCTTACTGTGTAGCACCTCTTTCTACTCTAGATTCATACAGGACATCCTTGAAAAGATGCTAAGAGAACTGTATGAGACAATCATCTGGGGAAAAAAACCAACCAACCAACAAAAAAAAGCCCTCACAAACAAACACAAGATATAAGTGCTTTAAGTAAGGAATACTGATCTTCATTCATCCTTCTGTGTTTTGTGATAGTTAGCACAAAACCCCCTGCAGTATGAACAGTTTTGTATTCTTCCCTCCTCCCTTGGTTTCTGGCCGGATTTCAAGTTCAGCGGGCACTTCTGAGAAACACAGGAATGAGCTGAAACCAACTGTAAATACAAAGCTAATTGTTATTTTACCAGGCATAACATTTTATTGACATAGATAATTGAACAAAAATTTTCAGCATACGGAACAAATATCGTGCTAGGGCTTCTCTCAGAGTTGGTGTCTGTGTGGAGATGCATTTGTGGCAGTGCAGGGCAAAACCCTTTTACCAAGGAACCCAAAGATGGGTTATATAGTACAAGCGGGAAAACTTTTACAGTAATAATGGGTATTTAAAGCAATTTACCGTGTGTTTTGTGATTTTCTCCGTTAATTTCTGAATACAGACGACGACAGATTATTCTGTGGTTTTGGTTTAGAGAGCCATCTATTTTTACTTGCGGTGCATGTGTAGGCAATTAGCTTGAAAACCTGTTTTAAATATTTAAAAGTTTTACGAAAAACACAAGTCACATCTTTGATTAGTGTTACTGAAAGCTAGAGAGGCATTTTGTTTTCTTGTTTCCTTGCTTTTTACCTTGAGAGTGCTTTTTGTTCCATTAGCCTTATTGGGTTGTGTATAGTCAGTTAGTTTTGGGAGGTGTTTTTAGAGATGACCTTTCTGAGCACAAACAGTAGAGCAGCAAAAAATACATTTTAAATATGTGAGAGAGAGAAAAAATTAATTTAGACATATTGCTTACCTGAGGTCCTTGTAGGAAGTGGAAAGTTTTCAATATAGAAAAGGTATAAATAAATAAATTTTAGATTATGTATTTTGTAATAAGTGAGAAAATGGATTTCCTTAAATGATCATGGTAGTATAAGACAGTGATGATCGTAAATGAAGTAGCTGCCCAAACTATGTGTCAGAATTGAGGACCTATTCTGGAATAAGTGCTTTGAAATGAGTGTTTTCTGAACTCGATTTAGTTGTACTTGACATTTCTGCTCTGAAGAATCAGAGGAAATGCCGATTTCAAAGGTTTTCTTTTTCTGTCCAGAATGCTAGATTCAATAGCCCTTTTGATGCAGTAAAAAACCCCGAGAAAGTAACAATCATATTATGTTTAATCAGCTTTGAATGCAATGGGTAAAATTATCCAAGCATGATTGCTTTTAAGACACATGACAGATCAATGGTATGCTTTTTTCCATTTTTTTTTTCCTTTTTCAATTGACAGTTTAGATACCTATTATGTTTATTGACCTCATGGGGAAGTGCTGATGCTCTGCATTTTTGGAAATCAGATTTCTTTTGATTTGCATTTCCAAATGCAGACGTAGCTAACATTAAAGGCTGAGCTCTTAAGTCTTCTGGTAAAGTAACACAAGCAACATCAGTCAGTATCTGTCAATGATCTTTGTGTTTTGGCTTGGTGTGAAATGTTGAGGAACTAAATTGACTTGTACAATGGTTTTTTAAGATATTTTGCTCTTAAGTCCTTTCTTTTCTAGTGTTGTTTTACTCTCTCACAGTGGTCATTTTCAAGAAATCATTATTCTTTTTATTATATCTTGTCATAGTTAAGGGGTCCCTGTTACTGTTTGTTCATCATAGGCCAGTTTGAAATGTCATTTTAAGATTGAATAAGATATAAAAGTAGGTTAGTGGTTGATGCATAAAATGTTAAGGAGCACTCCATGCTCCATTAGAGGTTTTATGCATATGAATACTTATGATAGAGTTGCATTTATTTCCATTTATAAAAAAATTATTTTGTTTTTCTATTTTAAAATGCCTGGCATGAAGTTTGATACCAAATTACTTTGTATCATATTTTAGATTGTGACAGGTGAAATTCAGACCCCAATAAAATGCAACTCTCTAGATTCTTTTCAGTTAAAATGTAGTATGAAGAGATTATTGCTGCACAACTACATATTATAGATCACAAACTTGGTGGAGTAATGTAATACAAATAGGCCATATACTTACATATGTTCAGGTTAAAAAGGGTGGGGGTAATACTAAATGAAATTTATTTCAGGATAAACATGTATAAAAGTCAGTCAATGGGTCTGTAGTTGACCTGGCATTAACATCTCTGTACTTTGGTGTACATTTTGCCAGTGTAAGAATTAGCTATGCTAATTAACAACTTAGTTAAACTCAGTGATTACATTTTCAAATGTTTCAGTATTGTATATGTTGATATTTTTAAATATATATATTTAATGTACTTATATAGTAGCCTAATTTATATTTAATATATTCTTTGGATAGGCTTCTTATCCTTCGAAGGATAAGAAAAATCCCTTATACCAGGACAATTTTTGATGGGTTTTAAATAGTTTGGTTATATATTTCTATCTCTAAAGCACTTCCCCTCCCCTTTTTACATGCTCATTCGTTTCTCTGTTACCTGTCTGAGTCCTGCTGTGATCCTACCACCCTTGCTAAGGTGCTGTATCCACTCTCCCGCTGCCCAGGGAGGAGGGATCTGCACAAGACTGGATTTGGCAGTACAGTGTCAGGGTTAAAGAAGTCCCTTGGGGAAACTGTTGGAGCCCTTGGATGAAAACTGACATACTCCAGCATCCCTGGCAATCCTCAGCAGTTAAGGAGGATTTCTGTTGGTTGCAGAGTGATACTTATGTGATCGTTGTGTACTTTCACAAACTTGTTTATAGGTCAGTAAGTTTCTTGGTATATGTCCAGTTTTCACAGATACTCTGTAACTCTCCTCTAATTGTACTCTGGCTTCACTTAGAAGAGTGAAAACATTCTGTAGGGTTGAGATTCGGAAGGTAAATTGGTTTGGTGGTTTGATTTGTTGTTTTAGGGGGAGAGGGGGTTGTACATTTAGATTTTGCGTAAATTCCTCAAAAATCCTTGAACTGCTTTGCCCAATGTTTGCTATACCTTAGATCAGTCTTGTTTACATCAGTTAGATGCTGTGAAAAGACAATTAAATACAGTACTGCTTTGCAATATCTCAGTGATAGCCTTGGCTGCAGTGATAACAATATTATGGAGCCTGGGATCCTGCTGGGCGCACTGAAGGTTAGTACTAAGACAAGGTCTTAGATTGCAGAAGAGCAAACTTAAGCTTGCTCAGAGGTCAGATGGAAGGGATTCCATAGGAAGCTTCCACAGAGGATAAAGGAGCTGCTGAGTGCTGGGACTTTTTCAGGAGCGCTCTCCTGGAAGCACAAAACCAGTTCATCTCCTTTAAAGGTTAAGGGAAGCAGATGGCACAGAAGACCCTTTTGGCTTAACTGTGAGCTCCCCAGTCTGCTCAAAACCAAAAGGGAAGAGTACCAGACATGGAAAAGCAGATGAATAACCAATGAGAACTACAAGGGCAATGGCAGGGTGTGAAGAGGTGCTGTAAGAAAAGCAAAAGCTCAGCCTGAATTCAAATTGGCCATAGATATCAAAAACTCCTAGAAAGAGTTCTTCAGTACGTAAACAACAAGCAAAAGCAGAAGGAAATTACTGTCATGCCATTTAACTGGAGAAGGGAATTAGTCACCAACAGTGCTGTAAAGGCAGAGGTTCTCAGCACTTCCTTCACCTCCACCTTTACCAGCACTGTTGGGCCCTAGGCCTTGGGAACAGAAATCCAGGTTGATACACACAGACCCATCATCATCAGTGAAGAAGAGCTGGTATGTGAACTGTTACAGGAGCTTGGCCCCTACAGATTGATGTGCCCTGAAAATAATCCACCTGAGGGTGTTAAGAGAGATGGCTGGTGCTGTTGTGAAGCCACTCGCCATAATCTTCCAGAAGCTGTGTCCATCATGGGGTGCCCTAGAAGACTGGCAGAAGGCAAATGTCACCCCCGTCTACAATAAGAGCTCAAAGGAGGATCAAAGGAAATGATAGGCTCATCAGTCACGCTTCAGTCCTGGGAAGTTTATGGAGCAAATTCTCCTGGGGGTTGTCACAGGTCAAATGAAGCACATGATTGGGAAAATCCAGCACAGATTCACTAGGGGTAAATTGTGCTTGACAAACCTGATGGTCTTCTACAACAAAATAATCTTCTCAGTGGATGTGGGGTGAGTGGTGGCTATTGTCTACCTGGATTTCTCTAAAGCTTTCATACAGTTTCATACAGCCACATCCTAGAGAAACGAGTGTGTTATGGTCTAGACAAGTGGCCAGTGCAGTGGCTGGTGAACTGGCTGATGTGCACCACTCAGAGCTGGGGGTAAGTAGCTCCTTTTCCAACTGGTGACCTGTCGCTAGTGCAGTCCCCCAGGGGTTCATATTGGGCCAAATGCTGTTCCTTATCTTTATAAGTGATCTGGACAATGAGATCAAGCGTACCCTGCTGAAGTTTGATGGTGATACCAAACTTAGTGGGGAAGTGGACAGAATTTATGCATTTTAAAAACCCCTCAGTTTTGCTCTTTTACCCGTGTTCAGGCACAACAAAGTGAAATGCAGTCCAAGTCCTGAAGTCCTTTCCTTAGCCTGCATCTCAGGGATCCAGGGTTGCAGCTGCTGCTTGTGAGAGGGAAGCTGCTAGTAGAAGCAGCTACCCTGTTCTTCCTGCAGCATCTGTGTGTCTTGCTCATCAGCAGCAGCTCTCACAGGCCTCTTGACTTTTGAGCAATGGTTTAGCAGTCTCAGGGTGGTGTGTGCAGGAGCAGCTGTTGCTGATGGAAGAAATGAAAAGCGGAACTCATATAGGAGAGGGAAAGCAGGGGGAAGGACCTCCTTCCACGGAGAGTGGAAGGTGCTGATCTTGGGGGGGGGGTGCAGGGGAGGCATTGAAAAGAAGATGGAAACACTGGCAGGAGGGGACCTTAACAGTTGGATGTGAATTAAATGACTGCTGAATTTGGATGACCCTGAAATAGTGCATAAACATAAAAGTTCTTTCAGTTGGGATTAGTATTCTTTCAGCATGCTTTTATTTAGAAACAAAATTGTAATTTGTCAAGTTATTGGAAAATGTTAGGACCATGCATGTTCTTCATGCAGAAAATTCTAAAAACACTTTAGTTTGTGGGAGTCTCTTATACTTTAATTATGTGTTGTATGAGGCTGTAATGAAAGGATGACTCACTTTTGGTGTAATACATTGTACTTATGTGTGGTAAATGAACCTCTGTACATCAACACACTTGGATATATGTGACTATTAGAAGGAAACTGTGCAGTATCTATTAAAGGTGGCATGCAGTGGTCTAAGCAATGAGATGTGGAGCGGAAAGGGTCAGGAGAGGAAGCAGTATTTGGTGGTATTTGACTTCTTTCTAAATTCTGTTTTGTCTGTATGTAGTGATATCAGTTTCTTTAACGAGGTATCTTTCCACAAGTCTTTGTAGTGGTTGCTTAGTCTTTGCAATGAACGGAAATGAAAGGTTATGATTCAGGAGGAATTACATAAAAACATAATATGAAAACTGTCAGCAATGTCATACAGACTCCTACAATACAACAACTGCATGACAGTATTACTGACAATGCTTTATGGTAGGATTTCTTGCCTCTTGTTTTCCTTTGTGTAAATACAAAAAGTTGCATTAAGGCACTTTTGACTAATCTTGGGTCATGGGGTTTCTCCATCAAATGTGCTCATAGGCATGGAGGATGCAGTTTGTAATTTTCCCCCAGCAATTGGAATGCTTTTTTTACATAGCATCCAAGTCAAAAGACACTGAGGTCATCTAGTCTGTGCTCCAGTGTATTACAAGTCATTACATTTCATCACTTACTGCTATATCCTGTGTTAGCTTGAGTTAGCCTGGAGTATTAGCAGACTCTGGAGACTAAATTTTTGTTTGTCATTTAATGCTGAATAGCAGGGAGTTGATTAAAAAAAATATGCTCAGATGAAAATACTTGTTTTGTGTGTCATGTTCTGCATAACATCTTGAGAGGATGCCATCTGCTTCTGAATAAATAAATAATTTGGATTCCTATTAAAAGAGCTTGCTTTCAGAAAAGCAGCTTATGTTTCAGCCATGTACACATAGCCTAGTCCTGGTAATGTGTCCTCCAAACAGTTCCTTCTGGCAACCTCTGCTCTACCCACCAAGACCTATGCAGATTGTTGTGTCTCCCTGAATGCCTGAGTGTGCTGACAATGAAAAACTGTGTGGGCTGGTTACTGAAACTTCTGTTGAGGTCATCCTGATAAAGTGTTTGCTTTTACTATTAGCAATTCCTTCTTCTAGTGTCCTTCTCAACTGAAGAAGAGAACAGAGGTGGGCTCAGATGATTCCTTGCTAAACCTCTGCTACATAAACGCTGGACTTTGTCTTGAACGTGAAAGCTGAGTTGGCATAAGGGGCTTTATGAATACAAGAGAAGTACAGAGGGGTTTTTTTTGTTGTGGTTTCTCTTTTTAACAAAAATGGGTTGGGGTTGTTTGGGGGGAGGGGGAGTTTGTCGGGTTTGTTGGTTGATTGGTTTTGTTGTGTTATGGGTGCCTATGGAATAGCTGATTGCCAAAGAGACTTTTTAATTTTACATGTGTCAAGCTGAGCTGTAGCCTGGAGAGATACCAGTGGGAGCTCCAAGCCAGAGAGATGCAATGTGAATAGATTTTAAGATAGAAGGTCTCACAACCACGTTGCAGTTTTTCTTGCATAATGAAAATTTTGCAACCTAAAATTTCTGGAAGTTGGCTTCAGGACTGTCCTCAGGTTCCTGAACCTGTGTAGAGGCAGGAAGGGTCCTGGCAAAAAGAATGGTTTTTTGTCTCTAAAATTGCTTGAGTTGTTTTCCTGTGCCTTGCCTAAGTGCCTTCTCTGATTTCCTTGTCTCCGTTGAATGCAGCTTCTTTAAAATCTTCAGACTATACTGCTTCATTGAGGGCAAGGAGAAATACAACCACAGACTTCTTTTAGACAACATTGCCCAAGCCAGCTATACTTTTCCCCCAGTTAAGTACTGTGATTAACATTAAGTAGAGGTGCTTCCTACATCTGCTTGCACAATGATGTCTTTCATTCTATCTGTTCCTCTTACCGCCTTATGGTTTGACTGCTTGCTCCTCTCCATATCCTTTAATTTATGCCAGCCTACTCAAATGGGCTGAAAGAAGCAGGCCTTGGGCAGAGGAGGATCTTGAAACTGGCACTGCTGCTTACTGAAGCATGGCCTAGATGTGTTTCGAGAAGACTTCTTGCTAAAAAAATCCGGTTAAGTGGTGGGAGAGTAGTTAAGAGCTTGTTTCTTCACTAAGCAAAAGCCCCTATTACTGTGAGTAACTCCAAGGTCCTCTAATTATCAATACAAGAACGCTAGAGAGGGACTCTTCATCAGGGACTGTAGCAATAGGACAAGGTGTAATGGATTCGAACTTAAACAGGGGAAGTTGAGGTTGGATATAAGGAAGAAGTTCTTTACTATAAGAGTGGTGAGGCACTGGAATGGGCTGCCCAAAGAAGCAGTGAATGCTCCATCCCTGGCAGTGTTCCTGGCCAGGCTGGACAAAGCCTTGGGGAGACATGGTCTAATGTGAGGCATCCCTGCCCATGGCAGGGGGGTTGGAACTACATGATCTTAAGGTCCTTTCCAGCCTTCAACATTCTATGATTCTACAATTCTATGCTTATAACCTTGACGCAATATACTAATCTGCTATCCCCTTCACAGAAGCATGCAGTGTCACTAAGCAGCTTCTTGAATACAGGCAGTATGTAATCCATGAACATAAAAACCTCTGAACTGAGTTTTACAGCAGTGGAAAGATTACTTTATATCTCAAATAAGCTAATACAGAGCCTTTTTAATGGCAATTTCCTGTAGTCATCTCCAATCTTCTCATGGCAGCCATGTCCCTGTGAATGAAAAGAATGGAAGTAACTCTCTTGAAACTTCAGCCAAGAGGTTTTGAATTCAAAACAAGCAAAATGTGGTCTGAGCCATTAATCAACATGACTTTTTGGAGCCACCTGATGAGGGAAGATGCCTTGTGATTACATTAGACAAATGTGATAGCAGGTCACAGGAAGATAGAAGAGAAACAGATTTTAAGAGGCAGTCTTTAACAAATAGGTCCCTGTTTTTTACGCAGCTCTATAATAGGAATAATTACCAAGATGAAGCAGTTTATTCTAACAGAATACATTGGGTTGTATTTGGTTATTCAGAAAAATTATGTGATTCAGTCTGTGCTGAATGTCCTGCTTTTTTTGGTTTTCTTCTCATCAGACGTTTGTATATGCTTCTGAAGGTTTCTCAGGGCTTGTTTAAAGTATCTGCAAGGATGGAGACTGGACACCTTGGGGATGCTTGCTCCAGTGCTTGACTACCTTTTTACAAACCTTTTTCTAACCTATTGTCAGAACGTCAGAATTTTCCCAGTTGACAATCTATTTCCATTGCCCCTCATCCTTTAATGTGCACCTCCTAGAATAACGTGGTTATGCTTCTGCAGTGCCACATGTTAGGTAGTTAAACACAACATTAGTAAGATCATCAGCTCTTGCTAGGTGCTTCTTTCTAATATGTTATGCCATCCTACACAGACTGAGGGAACCAAAATCTGAATAGTTTTTGCTTATTAACTTTCAGCTTTGGAAGTCTGATTATGGTGGGGGAAGAGGGACTTTCTTAGCTCTGAGAATCTCACATCTACCTAATCACATAGTGAAATTAAGCTTGTAGACTGTAATCAGACCTTGTCATTGTTAGGTACTAGTCGTGTTTGAATCATTTTATTATTTGGAGATGTAACCTCACAGTCTCTGTTACAAAGTTGGAGAATTTGAGAGATCAAAAAGGGTCCCGAAATAGATGCTGTTACAAGATGGGAATTCTGTGGTGTGTGTTCCAGAGCTTAGAGAGGTAAAGTCTCCCATGATCTCTGTCTTTATTGGTATGTATGGATTTCTACCAACAGCTTCAAACTAGCAAGATGGCATGTTTTTATAGAAAGCTTGTTACTTGAATGCTATTCCTCCATCTAGAAATGCCTGACATCTTAAAAGCTGTGTAGAACAACATGTCACTGAAGCAATAAATATTGGCCTTTGTTCAAAATACAGTAGCATTGAAAACAGGACTGACTATGCATGTGGAAAGCAGATTTTCTTATTTATTTTTTTTAAACCTCAGGGATGTTTTTAGGGATGCAGCTTGGGCTAAGGAGATGTCGATCAGCTTTGTCCATCCTTGTACTGATGCAGAATTGAGCAAGTATTTGTTTTCCCTGACAGAGCTTGCATAACCTGTTCTTAAAATTTATAATAAGTTCATAATGGGGATTAAACCATCTGTAACTCACTTTTCATACTGCTTTGATCAGAAAAGTCCCCTTCCTTTTCTTTCCCCAATATAACTGATATGGCTTAGACAGTGCTATTGAGTAGTGATTCTTCTAATGAACAATTCAAATTTTACTTGCACATGCTGTAGAACAGCTGTCAGATCTCCATAGTTCCTTCTTATGTGCTAAAATTACACTATTCCTGTCATCCTTTCTTGTGTGTCCTGTTTTTAAATCTCTTGCCATTGCTGATCAACCGTTGACAGTATGGTACCCCAAACTGGATTGTTTCAGCAGTTACTTCACAAGTACTTAGTAGAAAGTGTCATCTCCTGGCACATGCAGTTTTCTTACCAGTGTACCTCACAGTTGAGTGTTGCCCTTCTTTTTTACATCACATCATTAAATGGTGCACACTTTGTGACTGATTATAACCCAAATAAAATTTTCTGTGGTCTGCTTCATAGTCTGAAATGCCATGGTTTTAGTGCATGATTGATTTTTCTTCCATATGAGTAAAAATTTAATTGAAAAATACAGTGATACAAGTATATTTACAGGTGGAAGTGTAATACTTAAGCTGTGGTTTTTTGCATCAGTCTCCCCACCATGTATTCCTATAACCACTGCCCCAGTAACCCTCCTCATCTGTCACAGCGTAGCTTTTTCCACTTGTCTTGTCCAGCAGTGATGGCTACCTTCCAAGTTTTCCTGACCTTGTTTTGCTGTTTCTCAAACTTAGGGCTGATGTTGTCACCTGAAAGACTTTCTAGATTCTGCAGACTTCCTGATTTTATCCTTCTGAAGGGAAAAAGGTGCTTAAGACAAATCGCACATTTCACAGCACAGCTTAATGCCCTATTTGCATCTACTGCACCAATCCCACTATGGGAAGAAAGTGTTCTCTTTTTTTTTTTTTTCCATTTTTTTTTTCCCTTTTTCTATTTCCCTCAGTGAGATTGCTAGGGTTGTGGTTGTGGGTTTTGACTGGCAGCAGAAAGGCCCAATATTTCATTGCCTCTGTGCAGGACTGGGCTGCACTCACTGTCCTACCTTCCTTTTCTGTCCCTGAGCAGTGCCTGTGGGCTGTGAAGTTGTAGCCCCCCTCCCATAGGAAGTCTTTGCATGCCCTCTATGTAGGTGGGCTGTGTGTGTGATGACAGCCTCTGAACTGCCCCAGGTAAGGTGACCTTGGTCTGTTTTAATTTATGAGTGCTCGCATTTTGATCAGGTTCATTGAATTTGATCAGGTTTTGAAATCCAAGTGTGTGCTGTTCCTGAATTGCTCATAAATTTGAAATGTTTTGCCTATCAGATTTTAAAGAACACTCTGGAGATTAGCAGCCCAAGATCTGTAGATCTTTGTGTTTATGATGTATTGCTTGCTCAGTCTGATCAGGTGATGTTGTTTGCATATATTAGCAACACACATGAATTCACTTCTTTCTTTTTTTCTTTCTTTTTTTTTTTTTTCCTCCACACATACTTTCATTTAAATTTTTGGGAGTGTTGGACCTTATTGGTCTGATTTCCTTTTGGTAGCATTAACTACATGTTTTGGCCAAGGAACTCTGCAATTATAGTTACTTTGAGTATTGATTTTGGAGGAGTGATTTGCAGTGCATCTCTTTTCCATGGGAATACTTCCTTGGTGTTCATAGTGCACAGATTCTTTTATTGTGCAGTACTTGCAGTTTCAGTATTTGACACTGCTGAATCAGTTGCACTTGCTGTTTCATTTTTAGCTCCAGACTTTCCAAGAAGTTGCGCACTGCTTGTTTGAATAATCTGGGGTTTATGCTTGTTCCTCCTCACGACACAGTCACAATGCATATTTCCTATCCTCTGAGCTGTGACTTTGTAGGTAAAACCAAGCACGTTTTATGTTCTGTAATTGTTTCAGGTGGTGATCCTCATCCTTTAAAAATACAAAACAGTGCCATAGCTATTTTAATCTTGTTTTGTCTGTGAAGGTAAATGATTTATAAATCACTTAGACCCAAAATACATGAATTATGAGCCTTGTTACTGGGCTTCAGCTCCTTTAAATGAAGGGGAAATACTCATTCTCAAAATATCTCACATTTATATAATATTAAAATATGTACTGAAAAAATGCTTTCAGGGTTTCTTTTATCACTTCTAGCTTGAAATAATACAAGAATGTCAGCATCTAGTTCTATATTGTTTGCTGACTGTACAGAATCATGGAAATTTTTTTGTGCTCAAACAATATACCTGGTTAGTATTTAAAAAGAAGAGGTGTAATGAGTAAAGTCACTGATTATAAATTGGTGGAGCTTCAGTTCAGTACATTCCTGCTAAGGACTGTAAGAACTTTTCCTGTCCGAGCTTTGGCTTCCTATCTCAGACTTAAAGAAACAGTACCTGTTTCCTGAAAACCTGCTTGTCTTTTTGCCCCCCATGCTTTTCACTTCAAAACTTAGAGTGATTTTTATCCTGCTATTTAATGCCATAAGCAATGAAGCATTACCTTGAGACTTTCTTGAAAAACTTTTGACCCTGCTGTAACACGTTCTAGAAAGTTGACAAATCTAGCCTGTTTTGGGGTTTTCTTGTATGCAAGGTAAATAGGACCTCAAGCTTTTTAAGAACCAACTTCCCATGGCCAACACTCAGAAGGATTAGAATATTTTGCGATTAAATGTAATGACAGATTATCTGCATTTAAGAAAAATAATCAGTAGGTTTTGTCCTGTTCTTTTTATTTCCTTTTCATCAAGATAGCAAAAGAGACCACCTGTTTTCAAGTGTTTGTGCAACGGGTTGACAAATAAAAATACACATTTCAGTTTCAATACATAATATGAATAAAATAGATCGTTTCAGCTGGGAGGTAGAGCTGTCTTGCTTGCATTACAGAATATAAGTTAGCAATTTTATAAGGTTCTTCTAGTAACCTGCCATAATAGGTAATTAAGTGTAGCATTCCTGAGATCTAGATTTTGGTTTAAAACAGGCAAATACCAAAGACATAGTACTCTTTCACTGTCACATAGCTCATCTTATTTTATGGTTATGTTTTTTCTTACAGAATTTTGTGCTCAATTCCAGTATGAACATTTATCAACACACTGGCAGGTGTTTGGTTTTCTCATAGTTAAGGTGCATAATTCTAGTCATTAATTGCTTTAGAATTATTCATATAGTTTACTCTGATCTTTCCATGAAAGAGCTGGTATTTCTTCAAAGGTTTATTTTGTGGTTTTTAATAAAAGTTGCATTTCACTTGTGAAGATATGCAGATATGGTTTCATGGATTTTTGGAACTTTTCTGTTTGTCTTTGTAGTCAGTTTATTCATTTACAGTAGAGGTAGATACTATGATACTGTCCTAAGCTTATTGCTACTCAAACAAAAAGCCCACCTCTGATGCCTCAATATTAAGTTCAGATTTATACTTTTTATTTCTCTGTATGTTATCTTCAGTCTTTCTGTTCTGTTTTAGCTTTTCAATGCAATCCCCATAGTAAGGTTTTGGTACTAATAGGTTTCTTAGCTTGTTGGCTGGTTGATTGGTTGGTTGGTTTTCAGGTTTGCCCTCACAGTGAAACACAGTTTTTTAGCTGCTGTGAGGTGAAAAGGCATAGGGTGGGGATAGAAATGAAACCTGCAGAAAACATGTTATTCTTTTGTTTCTAGCTTACTTGGAAGGATTTTAAAAGTAAAACTCTGTAAGAAGACAAGGACATTCAATAAGAGCGGCCCAGGCTTCACTGAGTAAAAATTTCAGTAAAATATCTCCTGTTTGGAAATCTTATTCATCCAAACCTCCCTAAGGTTCCTGAGCAAAGATACATAAGCTTCATCTGATGATCACTCTTCCACAGACCCCCTTTTTTTGCCAGTTAATTTTAGCGTAAAGGCCTACAGAAGGATGTTATTTATTTTGCTTGTTTGGTCTTGTTTCCATCTTCAAAATATTTAGATTTTTCTAGGATGTCAGTGTTTGTGGTTGGTTAGGGACTATATTTGTTTTTTTCCTCTTACAACTACTGTTAGAGATTTTAAATTGTGAAACAGATTAACAGCTAAAAGACAAATATTTTAAAGTTAGAGAGTATTTATTTTCTTTGTCTGTGTATCTTCCTCTCAAAACATTGTACATTGTTATAAATCAGAAGAATTCCATAGACAAATGCTCTGTTTGACCAAATGTGTTTGCCTGGAATACCCAGGATTCTGTTACAGTAATTTAATTGCAGCTGTTACAAGCACAACACAAGTAATATTCCATCTATTCTCCACTGCTTTAGTGACTAGTACTGCCATAATGTTGATGCTGTTGTAACGTTCATAGAATCATAGAACCATAGAATAGTTAGGGTTGGAAAGGACCTTAAGATCATCTAGTTCCAACCCCCCTGCCAT
>JANRGW010008355.1:0-77348 GCA_024733675.1 Psilopsiagon aymara
GTCCCTGCCCATGGCAGGGGGGTTGGAAGTGGATGATCTTAAGGTCCTTTCCAACCCTAACTATTCTATGATTCTATACGCAATAGAGACAGCGGCTGTCACAAGAATTTCATGGTCTAAATTACAGGATTTTCCCATCATTCAGTTTTAAATACTTGCCCCTTTCCCTTTTAGAGCCATCCCAGGCTTTTCTGTTAACTATGTATCTCAACATTTCAAATTGCATGCAGCAAAGCAATGCAGGCCAGGGAAGCTAAGAATATGCTTGTAGTGCTTATATTCCTTTTCCTATATAATATGAACAAATTAAAGAAGAACATTCTTTTGAGAAGATCCTTTCCCCTCCAGGGTGGACAGAGGCGATGACTTCATTGAGCTGTTCTCCTAATTTGTCTGAGTCTCTGGCCACGCAAACTATATATATTTTTCAATGCACTGAGCTTTGCTGGGATGCTGGCATTTCCTCCTCCTCATTTACATGGTCTTCCCATAATACAGCACTAAGACAAGCTGAACTGCACATGGACTCCCTGCCAAAGCCACTCGGGGTTTGCTTACAGAAGACCTCTGGAGAGCGATGGGAGGTGCTCCCTGCCCTTCTCCTCTGAGTATGAAAGGGCTGAGTGTGCTACTTCTGCAGCGCTAAGCATTCCCACCAGCCCATAAATCAAGAGACCAAACTCCATCCCAACCTCTGATCCACTGCAGAAAAGCCCCACACTCTGCCCTTACAGCACAGGCAGGGTGAAGAGCTGTATTTCATCAACTGAAGCCTTAATATCAGAAGAGAGTTGTTACCTCCTGGAAAAAAAAAGTTCAGCCAGAGCCTCACTGGTTCTGCAGCTTGGTTTCCCCATGTTTACACCAAATGACTTGTTGAACTTCATTATATACAAAGTATTTCCATAGATCAGAGGCAGGGAGACCTGTACAGCTAACATAAAATAAATTACCACCCCATGATAAATGGTTCTATTAGCAATCCAGATTGTTAAACTCAGATACAACAGGATGAAGGGAGCACTGCCCCATTCATTCTCCCTGCGGCAGATACTGAGTTGTAAATAGGTTATTTTGTGTGTAAATAACACATTAAAACTCAGCATTAGCCGTGTCTTTTGATAGAGAGGAAATTGTTCCAAATAAATAATCTCGGACAGGAATGTAAAATAAGCCAGATTTAATAGTGCATGCCTGCTGCAGCCGTGTTAAACATGACTAAAATGATAAACCCCAGAATATACTAATAGTAAACTATGCTCTGACATCAAAATAATGAGGCTGTATTTTTACCCAGCTTTAGAAATGCTAAAATTAGTCTTGACAGAGCCAGACATCAGAAAAATGTTTCAAACGTAAACACCATCAATTTGGAAACTTGGCGTTTGTGTCATGTGGAGGGTGGAGTGGAGAGGGAAAGGTGCATTCTGGGCATTGTTAAAGTCAGGCAGTTAGCATTTAGGAGAATTTGTATTTAATTTTTATTACAAGATGAGAAACCCATCTTCCTAAATATCTCTGCCTTTGAAAGAGAGGCTCATTTAAATTTCTCTTCCAGCCACATGCCTGGATTTCCTCGTGCATGCTGATATGGAGGATGTGCAGCGCTAGCCTGGAGGACACAACCCAGTCACACTCACTGGGGGCTTTGCTCCTAAGTCTCCTACACAGCAATATGCACTTCTGCATTTCAGCAAAAGGGCTTTCTAAACCTAGTGTTATGTGTTTGCCCTTCCAGAAGTGGACGCACCAAAAGTGAGAGGCTCTTTGGCCGATTTGACTTGTCTATAGCTCTTACATACTTTCACTAAAACCAGTTACCATCTCTGTCACACATACACATGTGCTCCTACATTCTGTCCTCAAAAACAGTTTCCATCTCATACGCACGTACACACCTACACACACACACAGAGAAGAGAGGCGCTTTGATTCTTTGGATAGTATGATGTATGGAAAAATAGAAAATTACGAGAGACTTTCCTGATGTCATTTCTGTAAGGCCAATTTCTGAGCATCTGATCAATGAGTTACTGTAAAAAAATGTCAGAGAAGATTTCTAACATGGCAGCTTCAGTAGACTAAAAATTTGAGATGCATATTCTTAGTACAAAAGGACTCCTCTCTACTGACAGCAACACCGATCTCTTTTCCTACAGCCATAACTTAACTTCTTCAAGGCTGGAAACATTTGGCAGAAATATCCAAAGCAAGTGAACTAGAAATGGAGGCTGGACATATTATTAGCTTATAATAATTTAGTCTAAATACTAATATAATAAACTATCTATCCTTCAATTACTTAACTGTTTTTCACTTTCTTGCTTCAATTACTCTAACTATAAATAAAACCTTATGAATCTATTCATTCTTACGAAGGAAAAAGAAAACCTTATGATCTGAGAAACATGCTATGTTGGCACTCCATCTGTGTGACTCAGTAGAATAAAAGAGAAGAAATGTGTTGCAAATTACGTTTGTTTGGCTCTGGAGAGCAGCTTGGTGATCTTCAGTACTAGCTGAGCCTTGCTGCCACTTTCTCACATGCTAGTACAAAGAGGAAAACCTCTACAACAAATAATATCAAGAGTTTGTCTTGGATGAGAATAAAGACTTGCTTGTATGGCCCAAAGCAGGGTGGGGAGCCCAGAGGGCCTCCCTTTAAAGCTGCTCCCCTATTCAAACTGAACATTGTAATTAATTTCCATGCTTTGTTTGTTTTCTTCTGTAAGAATATGAGCATAAATATGTATATTTGTTATGAGTAATTACACTAGTCTAGTGAATCAAATATATTAGCATGAACACCACATAAGTACAGTCTCATTGCTGCTCAGCCTTTTTGCTATCAACTTCTAAATCACACCTTGCAGTTAACTAATGTTAGAAGATGACTTTGTATTAATTTGCCACTTACAAGCACACACACCATGCTGCTCCCTTTCAGAAGCATGTATTATGTCTAGCCAGAATTCAAAGAAAAGCCCTCAGAACCACAAGAGCATGTGCATCACTTGCAGAGTCCTAGGGCCAGCATCTGCTCACATGCTGCGTCAGTGCTAGCCATTTTAGGTCATTTACAAGCACTTCTCTCCACAGCATGACATAGATTTCACTCTTTACATCTCATTACACAATGCTTTCACCACAATTCTCCAACAACTTCAAACAATCCTCCACTAATTTTTCCACTTCCTCTTAATAAAAGGACAAATATTGAGCCCTTAAATCATTCTTTCTAAAGGTGAGAGCTCGCTGCTAATGGGACATATAATACTGGACTCAAACACCAAACAAGTCTCTGGGGGATACCAGATGGGCCAGTGGACACTCCACCTTGGGTGGATCCTCATTTCCATTACATCTCTGGAAATGCAGTGACTGCTTCCTCAGCGGATACATTCCCAAGGCAAGTGCCAAGTGGGGAGAAAGCGTTTACTCATAACAGCGTATCTGTGGGTCCTGAGTTCTAGCATATCCTTGGACTTCATTGACACCATTCAGTCCTTTGGATCTGCCAATCACTGAGAAGATGTCTCAAGCAAGCTGCCTCAGTGGCTCCTACAGCCTGTGCTGCTTCAACAGGAATCAAAATCTGCTGGGGGACTGAAATATCTGCATGTTGCTGTCTCTCCCTTTCCCCTATTTCTACCACTCGGCAAGTTTTCCTTTCTGCCACTTCACATAGCGCTCACAAGGAAGGTGGCTCAGACCCATTCAGCAGGATGAGATTGTTTTCCCCTCCAAACAACTCTGTGTAAAAGATTTTCTAATTCTTCTTAAGAAAAACTTTCTTTTGGCTAACAAAAGCTAACAAAGTTTATCAAACACATGAACTAATCTGGTAGACTATAATCTAGCAGCTGCTACCTTATTTCGCACATCTGAATCCTCCTGGGTCAATGTGGAAAGGAAAACTGAGTAACAAAGGTGTTGAAAAGGAAGAACAGACAAAGCAGACTTGAGCAATTTGGACTGGGAACTACCTTCAAAACTCAAGCCAGCAGAAAACACAAACTCTCCAGCCGAGCTGTGTAAGAAACAGAGGAGCCTGCAGAGGAGTCATGCTGCTCTCCTGGGGTGATAAAAAACCACCATGCAGTGAAGGAAGGGAAGCGGAAGAGTTCATTTTGAGGCAGACTCTGGCTAGCAATAACGTATATTTTAAAGAGGGGGAAAAAAAACTGCCTGCAAAGTTTACACAGCTCAGACATCTCTTGCCACATCTGAGCTGATGTGGCTCCTTCTAAGCTTGTGTCCTTACATCCTTATGTACAGAAAGAACACCCAGTCCCAGTCCCCAGCAAGGGCACCATGGATCCTCCCTGATAGGCATAGCTTTGCCCACACCTGGCGGCACCATGAAGGGCGCTGACAGCAATTTGGAGCTCCACTAGCTCATGTGCAAGAGAGGGATGTGTTTTCTGGGGCTGTATTTTCCCTGCCATAATCAGTGAAAGAGGCAGGAGCAACAAGCAGACCTGCACATTGCCCCTCTCCTCTCTCCTCCCAATGCTACACCCAGCAAAACCAACCCTATGTCTCACGGGTGTCCAGGCAAGTTTCCCAATCTACTTCAACACCAGCAGGACCAAAATCTTGCCAAGAACACTGATAGAAAAAGAAATAAGGACCTGAGCTATTTCTGACATTAACAGGAATGGTGCGGGTGAGGGGGGGTTTCTTTGTGAACCTTCTTTTGTTGGGGCCAGACAAAGCCAAAATTCCTCCCTAACCACAAAATCCCAGCAGCAATGACTGAAGATGGTGCAGCCTGTTTAGCTTGTTAGCAGGATCACAGCCAGCATGCATCATCCCTCCCTGGCCGTGATATCAGGGGGCACTCTGGCTCCAGCCAGATTCCATGGAGGAGTGGCAGGCACTATGCTGCCTACACCATACAGCACTGGTTGGCTGGTGGCAAGCAGTGATGGCATGCCTCAGCTCTCCAATGGCCACCATCCACCACCCAGCCTCTATCTGGCTCCAGCCCAATTCACTGGGAGGGGTGGTGACTCATCACAGTGCAGTGACGTTTGGATGCCACGTGGTGACACCGCTTCTTGCTCCTGTGACCTCCAAGACCTCCAACGGCCAAGAACCCCAATAAACTCTGCGTGTTCACGGGAGGACAGATGCCACAGGACTTATTAAATTCTTACAGTCTAATGAAAAACACCCCTGCTGCTTTCAAATTGTGGAAAACATAAAGTACCTCCTTGTGCCACTGCTGCTCCTGTAGCTGCTAAATGAATGGGTTTCTTCCCCGTCTCTGTAAAGCCATTCCCCTCCAGAACTGCACCTTTCCCTTCTTTTTTCCCAGCAGCCGTTGAAGCAGAAGTTTCCATCTTAGATGTGCATCTTCCAGCTCAGAGACCCTACAGGACATAAAAGAAAACCAGATTTCCATCACTAGTCACAAAACAGGCAAAATCAGCTCCATGAAGAAGCTGCTGATAGTTTGGCAGAGCTCAGAAGTAGACTGCAAGCGGCAAAGATTTCCTGGGATTTTAACTCCAGAGGCACAGACAGTACAGCAGCCACAGACAAAAAAGGCACAACCCTGCAAAGGGGTGGATATTCTGACATCCCACTGGCTTCAGGAAATTGAAGACGTAAAAGGATCAGAACCAAAATATATGTTTTCCCCACTTAAACTTGGGCTGCATAATAAAGCTTATAGGTCCAAAGGGCATTTCAGGATTAAAGAACAAGTGAGGCAGAAAAATTTAGTGTGTATAAAACCAGTTTGTCAATCCTATATGTGACCTATCCCATCACACACAAAAAACTGTGTCAGCTCAAACCTTCCAATAAAAATACAGGAAAAAAAATGCTTTTAAGATATTTTTTTTTCCTTTCTCCCCATTGGTGCTTATTCTGCGTGCTGGTTCTGAACCACTGCCCTGACCAGAACGCGTCAAAAGCGCTTATGAATAATCCGCACCAGAGCCCATCTAGCTCTCACTGGTGAGGACTAACATCAAGCAATTCCCCTCTCTCTCAAGCAAGTTCTTCTATACGACTAGTCACATCTGAAAACCAGCTACAGCTTTACCTCTTTTCCATATGGTGAACTTCGTGACAGTGAAAATGCCACTAAACAAGTAGATACCAAAGCAGAAATAAGCTGGTTATTTCAATTTATGTCCATGAAAAATAACAGCTCCTGAACTTTTTGTTAGCTTGATAATTTGTACTGCATGATTCCAACTTAACTGGTCTCCCAAAAGCAAACATATGGGCTTCCCAAATATAACATAAAAATGGGGCTTCTCTTAAATGAGAAGGCATGCTTCATTTCTGACTGAAAATACTTTTGTTCTCCCTGTTTTAACTTGTTTTATTTCAAATGCTTCCACATGACTCCTGATTTCAAAGAACCCACACAGTTAACCTGGCACTAGGAACTGATGGCTGGTCTTGGGAAAACCCACTGCTAATTCCTCCTTTCCTTTCCGATTTTAATGCAGATCTGAGATTTTTTCACATGCAAATTTTCAGATGCAAATTTTTCAGCTCCTGAGATACTCTGGAGCACACTGTCTGTTTACCTTACTGGAATTAATGGGATCAGCCAAAAAATGTCTGGGAAACCATAAAACTTTTCTGCCTGTGGGTAGTTTAACTGCCATTGTGCCAGCTCTAACTTTCCTCCCTTCACTCTGAAGGATTAACTGACTCCTGAACTTCTTGGATTAAAAAGTTAACTCTCCTAAACATTTAAAGCATATAAGGATTTCAAGAACTTCCATGTGTGATCTGTAGCTTTTACCCTTAGTTGCTAATGAACCTAGTGTAAGCACTTCATTTTGGGATTGCGCTGTTGTCATCTCCTGACTATTTTGTTGGTTTTCAGGCAAGTTTTGTACTGTAACTTGAGGACAGACAAGCAGGAAAGTGAAGACCCTTTTCCTACATGGTCCTTTCCAGCCCTAACAATTCTATGATCCTGTAATGAGCTCCAAGGCTCAGCACACCTGGGGCGTAGTCCCATGCTCTCAGACTCCTCACACCCACCACTGGAGACCCTGTACATTGCACCACTGTTCAAGACAGGCTGTCCTAAACAACTTCCTCCTCTGAGATACATTAACACTTCCCCATAAACACGAAGCCACTCTTGCCAGCACCCCAGAGGGGCCTGGCACGTGGCGAATGTGGTCCTCCAGTACTGTCACTGCTGCCTGGCCTCCAGCAGGATGGTGGCTCACGGAGCAGCTTATACCAAGAGCCTTCAGGTACTGCTTACATTAATGGGACAACTAACTGATGGATCTTCAGTCACTGTTTGTAGCTGTGACCAGTGAAGCCTGCATTGGAAATTACAGGACCCACAATTACAGGCTATATTTTTGACACAAGACTCCAGTGAATACCAAGATGGCCCCTCGAGGTCCTGCCCTGGCATGTGCTGGGCTTGATGGCAAACATGGGATGAGCTCCTGAGGGCCAAGACTTCACAGCATTTTAATCCAGAAATCAGGTTGGGTTACAGACAACGTATGAAATAAATATACTGAAGCTGGAGGAGTATTTGACCTAGGTCTGACAGCCTGGGCTTCTGTTCGTTAAGCAAATAAACTTCAGAGGCTATATTACAAGCCCCCCACCTGTTTCTTCTTAGTCCCTCCTTTCAAGGCTTTGCACTTTTGTTTGAAACCAGACGCTTGCCCTCACACCCCTCCTAGCCTGCTCCCGCTGGGTTACCCTGACCCTCAGGGCAGCCTTATGCCTGAGGAGGCTTCCTCAGGGACTGCAGAGCACAGCAGCCAGGGAGGGCAAGGAAGAAACTAGTGGTAGAAATTATTCTCTTGTGAAACAAGCAGGTTAGAGCAATGCTTTTTTCAAGAGAGGTGCCTGAAGTGGGGTCTCTAAATCCATGCCACAGATACCTCAGTAGGGACCCAGTTTTTCAGATGTGTTGTTTAGCCAACTCGAATTTGACAGGAGATCAGGCCCCTATCTGAAAAATCTGGCCTCTGTAGCTGTATGCTTTCTTGTCAGATAAATTATGAATTAAAAAAAATAAATAAATAAACAAAACCCCAAAATAATCCAGTGTCTCCAATAAATGGTTGCATTAAACAAGTAAATCCTTCTCAAATACTGGATTAGGAAGAAAAAGCAACAATCAAAACCAAATGTAACTACTGTGATCTCACAGGATTTAGGTAATAAATCTACAATTATTTTTGCTTCATAAAGGTGCTTGGGGCAGAGCAGGCTGGATGCGAGCCTCCAGGCTTTTCCCCAGGTCAGTGACAATCAAAAGTTATTCTCCTTCCACAGCCACTCGTAACCAGAGCTGACCAGCCCAGCCCAGGAAGACACAAGCATCCACCCAGGCCAGATCCTGCCCTGCTCAGCATGTCTATCCACAGACTGAGACAAAGACCAAGGAATGAAGAAACACCAACAATGATTTCATATCCCACCTCCTGAGGTTTAAGGGACAATGGCTGAGAGTCAGCTGAGTGCAGACTCCCCCACCATGTTCTGGTGCTGTGGATGACCAGGACATAGAGCTGGAGCTCTGGAGATTTAAGTTCTCATCTTGGCTCTGCTACAGTCTCCTCTGTCCCTGGGCAAAAAGCTTAACCTCTCTCGCAGCAGGTTTCCACAGCCATAAAATAGGAAATAGTACTTTGCCCTATTTGCAAAGTGCTTTGAGATCCTTGGAGGCACAAGGCTATGGAAGTGTTTTTATTACCAGTATAAGAAGATATATTGATGGAGGCAGTCAATCCACACCATCCAGGAGCACAACGTTCATTTTTTAAGCAATACATAGTTTGCTTTCTGTTCAATGCTAAACTTTTTCCGCTGCTCTGTGCCACACAGAATTTATAAATTCAATGACAGATTAATCTTAGCAACGAGCCATTTGGCATGAAAAAGGGTTTCACAGGGAGCCTGCTTTTTCCTGTAAAGAGCATGCATTTAGGAGTGACTATACAGAGAAAGACCCTGTGCACTTATTCAAGCACAAGTCTCTGCCCTCCGTCATTACTCAGAATTAGAAACCCAGAATGGATTACTCAGATTGTTCCTAAGGTTTGTAGCTTTCTCTGCAGGAGAAGGGTTGGGTAATTGATTTTGACACTAATACCAGCACTATTCATATGCCCTATAATATAATTCTGCAGTGACACTAAAAAGGCAGCCATCTCAGATCTGAACAAGGAAAGTGTTATATGATTTGCCCTAGACAACCCCAGCTATTTTAACAGCTGCATTGTAAATTAAAAGGGAGAAATCCCAACAGAATTAAAACCAACAAAGTCACATTTGCCTTTGAGGAAAAACAAGAAGCCATAAACTTTCCTAATAAAACTATCCTTTCTGCAAAGTGCTCAAGGAAAGGTTGAAAATGCTGTCCGGAAATACCTGTCTCCTTTGGAGGGCATCAGCCAGAGCAGAACTGCTAGCATACTTGGGAACAGATACGCATCACCCATAGCCCCTGCATGCCCTTCTCTTGAAAAGGCATTATTTCCTTCTTCAGGATTTTTCTTTCATCAGGAAACACCCTTCTCCTCCCCTAGACAGAGCAGAAAACTATGTTTTCTGTGAAAGCTTTTCTGTGAAACACGGATCACTAATTTTGGCCACCTCTCCCCAAAGACTAAGTAGCAGTGGTTGAGCAAGCCTCTCTGGTAGACGGTAGGTGCCACCAGTGATGTTACGACGTGGGTCCAACCTTCCAGAAGCCATCAATCACAGTTTCTGAATGCCACCTTCATGCCCAGAAGTGCAGCAGGATAAGAGGAAGGGTTTTCCAAAGTGGGGTTCCAGTAACCATTCTGCTTTTGTGAATATTTCAGGCTTTCTCAGACCAATGTCTGTATTCTTCATTTTAAGTCCATCTCTACTTTATGTCCTCATGCATAGCCCCAGCAGTGCAAGTGAGGAGCCGTCACCCCCAAGAGGACATGACAGAGGTGTGTTTGCTGCTGAGAGCAGGACCCCCTCCACTGCAGCACAGCCAGGATGAAGCCCCACTGCTGCTGGCTCCTGGCATGAACGGGAGCTGGGGTAAATGGGGCAGCTTCTGCACAGCTCTCACCAGGTTTGTCCTCATGGGAAGATACTTTATCTGTTCTGCCACATCACCCCCCTCATAGTTACAATACCGCATTCAATACCTTTCATGACATGCTGTTCTAGTTAAGATAAACAAAGAGATACTCCCACCATCTCCTCTTTTGCAGTGGACTGTGTCATACAGTTAAAGCCTTCTGAATACATGATCTGCTTGTGAAATTCAGTGTGAGCCAATTGTTTTGAGGATTGGCTTAATACAGCGGCTGCTGTGATCTTTTTCAGTCTCCCAGGGTTTGAGCCAAATTATGTTCTCAATTACACGGAAGTACCAGCAGTTAACCCAGTGAAGTCATAGGCTCTATACCACAGCAAAACTTGACCCCTCTATTTTCTTTTATATCAGCAATAGCTTCAAATTACTAAAAAAAAGTTGCTTCTGTACACACGTGCTACTAACTGTTGGGGCTATACAAACATGCTATCTGTTAGTGAAGGACCTACAGTGTTTATAAACTATCAATCTCAGGTAAAAGCAGCATAAATATGAATTCAGAACTAGCCACTTTGAGGGTTCTCCTGACACCACATTTCTCATCTTGACATTGCTTAGGAATAGTCTGCTTGGACCAGTTGTACCAAGTTGATTGCATGTGGAAATTAGAGCTGTATGTTGGGGCATGTGTGTAGAGCAGTAGCTGTCTGTCCAGAGGCCTGTTCTGCCCCATACAAGCTTAGAAAGTGCTGTGGTGGGTCCCAACCAGCTTCTGGGAGACCTTATGGGAAGGGAGGAAAGGAAGCAGAGACAGCCCCACACTGACAGCAATGATGTTAGAGCTGCTTAGGGCTTCTTCTGTTTTATTACCTCCTCCCCCAACTCCTGCTTAGAGAAGAGCAGTACTGGGGCTGCTGAAGTGAGGAAAGAGGGAGCTGTGCTGGCTTTCAGCAAAGAGGACAGAAAGGCACACAAGTTCTGCTCACCTGCCCCCCCAAATGTAGGCTTAAAACTGCTAAGAAAATTAGGTGTTCATTCGGCTTCACCAAACAGTTCCAGCCCATGGCAAAAGTTGCATCACTTAAAAAAATGAAGAGGGAGAAAAAAGAAAAGGAGAAAGAAAAAAAAAAATAGAGAAAAAAACCCCTCCAGGATAGTTGGCAACACTGCAATAGTTATACAGGTTCTGGAATGTACAAAGGCTGAAATCAGAGACTTAGCATCTCTTTTGAACTTCAAAAACAACAAGTCTCTTCAAATCACTCTGTTAATTGGCTTTAAATTAGAGTTCTACGTTAATGAACAAATCTTTCGCATACGGCATGAAACGGATACGCTTCTAGATTAACTTCCTGATCAACACCATCTGCTATTTCCATATGGCAATGGCAAACCAAAAGCACTAGGAAGAAGGCACTCCTGCCTGACTGTGAGGGGTCAAAGTGCACCAGGACTGCCTGGTGCTTGGCAGCATTTCTCTGTAATGTGATAACTTCAGAACATCACCTCCAGCCAGCTCCAGAAGATCCAGGGGTATTCCAGGCACCAGTGGACACAACTCTGACCAGGAAGGTAAAGGATGGAGGCAAAGTACGGAAAAATGCATGAAGCGTAGGAGGATTGCTTGCAAGGGTTATTTGCTGGATGTGGAAAAAGCAAGGTGTTCCTGAAGATGGAAAAGAGCCTGGAAGACAGAGAAGAAATAAAGGGACAGAGGGATGACCTAACAGATTGGTGTAGGTAAGACCTCACCTAAGAATATGCGTGAATAGTAGTACAAGTACAAGGTAGGCAGGCAATGACAAATCCTGGAGAGGGAGGGGGAGAGAGGAAGTAAGGAAGCTGCAGACAGACCTGGTACCAGGGAAGATGGAGATACATAGCCCTACTGGGGCAGGGGAAGGCACAGTATGACATCTAGCATGGAAGGGGCAGGGCAAGGAGGCACGGCACAGAGAGAAGCAAGGCAGAAAACATTCTGGTAACTTGCAGGGAAGCAAAATGGAGAGATGCAAGGGTTTCTGATGGAAGAAATATGCCAAGGAAATAGCTCTAAGGAATGCAGCCCTCGGTGTCCTCTGTCCCTCTTTGTAGCTGGACTACCCAAGGCACAAAGATATAGTCCACTGCTTCATATGGTGTCAGGCATATGAAAGGTACACCTCAGAAAGGGTCAAAAGTGGTGTCTTGCCTTACACTGACACTGACTACAGAGGCTTCCCGCTTAAATCAGACAAGGCCAGTGGGGTTAATGGCGGTGATCAGAAATCACCATCATATGCAAGATCTTGAAGTATTCAGCTACCTGCTCTGGAACTAGCATTCACCAGCTGGGTGCTCCATTGAGATCTTCCAGCATGGAACAGACACTAATGGGCCTTGGACAGCAAAGAGTGTAATGCCAGTGCCTGCATGGAGATACTCAGCATCCTGGAGCCCCTCATCCTGGGCAGAACTGACAGATGTGGCACAGGACTTGCAGGAGACAGGCTTTCTTCAGGAATGTCAACCAGAGGCCAGGCTATCCTAGGACACTCCACGGCACCAGATGACAACACTGACTCCATTGAATTGAAACGTGGTGTTTCCCTTTCTAAAAAGTTGTCTAATTTCTGGGCTGTGCTTACTGGAAAAAGGATAATATTCAATAAAGGAACTGAGATTTCACCCCTTCTTTCAGTTTAGCCTTCTGTTTCCATTTTTCACGAACACTAATGTCACTTTTATGTTGCTGCTTCCTTACAAATACAACCAATTCATAAATATTAGATTAACATGAATCATTTCCCCTTTTCAAGTATATTTTCAAGTTGCCAACCTTAGAGCCCTGAACAGAAATTGTCTTTCAGATGCTGGGTTATATATAATTACAATACATCATCAAAATATACAAGCAGACATAAAAGCTCAAAGCCAGACACAGATTCGGCACTGGTCCATGCTGAGGCATGTCGGCTGGGGTACATGACTTCTCCTCCTCTCTCTCAGAATTTATATTTGTGTCACACTTTGGAAGAACTGAGAAGATGAAGGAGTGAGGACTGGAGGGAAGAGCCTTCTGAGGTGGAAGAAGAAAACAAAGTCATGCTTGTACATTTACAAAGCCAAATCCTATATGTCTTACCATGAGAAAAATTTACTATGCGAATTCTGACATGCACAAAAACTGTCAAAGAAGATAATTGGGACACTCCTGCATTTAGACTCTGTGTTGGCATACTGTAAAAATATGGAAGGATACTACCAGGTAAACAAAATAGCTCAAAAGTGATGCATCACCATTATAACTGGTCCATGAATCTTCACTTGCGTTTTATTTGTTTGTTTTTGTTGTAATGGTGAGAGAACTTTGGCAAGAAAGTTGTCTAATTTTCTTTTTTTTTATGTAAATTCAAAGAAGTTTTCAGTTTCCTATTACAGAATTTTCTGGGATGGTGGGGTTTTTTTTGTTTTTTTCCTCTTTTGGAGAAAAAAAAAAAACCCTACACAAAAAAACCCAGCTATTACTTATCTGTGTGCACATGCATCTAATGAAAAAATATTGTTTTCATTTTAGGAAAACTTTGCATGCCAGAATAGAAAAAAAAAAATAGAAAAAAAAATAATAAGGTGAAGACACTGAAAAAAACCCTCCATCGAGTCTTCATGCTCCAACAAGAGCAGAAACTGTTAATAACTAACATGTCAGATAAAACATCTGTGGTGCTTGGCAGATATACCAGGGTGGGTAACAGCTAAACACAGACTGTATTAAGACCAGGGTGGAGGACCAGCATTTAAACTGTTTACAACAAAATCACACTCTAATTCCAAATCAGTAGTAATTAATCTATTGACTTTTCAGCAGCCTTATGAGTTAAAGATACAAAGAAAGTAAGTTGCAAATACTGTGAGTGGAACAGAAACAGACTTTGAACAGAGTTGGTCATGCAGGTTCCACAGAGTGGGTCAGGGTCACTGCAGGAGATTTGGCTAAGAGGAAAAGAGCTGCCTTGAAATCAGATTTGAGTGAGCTTTTGAAAAAGTGGAAGAGAATATTTTGTTGACTGGTGGTGACTGAAGGAGAATCCTCTCAGGGCTTCACTTCCGTGCGGCAGTAGTTTGGGCACTTTCAACTCTCATGAATGAAACCTCAAATACAAACCACATGCAGTGAAGTTTAATGGGTTTGCTTTATGTAGGGGTGGGATGAGTAATATTGTCTTGTAGCGACTAGTCCACCCAGATGACATTGAACAGACTCCAAAGCTTAGATAAGAAAACCCTCGTTTGGCTCCAGGAAGAAAACCTTTATTTTGAGCAATGAAAGATGAAGGACTGCATCCTTGCAAAAATCCCTATAGCAACTGGGTTCTTTCAGAGCATGTCTCATTACAAAATTCTGGTTTATTTTTCAACATTCCAGTTCACTTCATCGGCCTATTGAATGCTCCCTCCAGAGGCACACGTGTAAGTATGTAGGAGAGAAGCCTGGGAAGAAAACAAGAATGTAATTAAAAACAAAAAAGCAACACTTCAATTGGCTCGCGTTCCTCTGCTGAACACATAGCCACACAAGCTGCTATTCCACACTGGGTAGAAACACATATTGTCTTTGTAAGACTATGGTTGCCAGCTAAAGGCAGGATGCAGACCACATAAAATGGTTGACAGTTCATAAATGGGAGAATGGAGAAAAATTCATCCAGATGGGAATGGGAGAAAAGTTTCTAACAGGATCATAAAGTATTTGGGGTTGGAAGGGACCTATGGAGTCATTCAGCCCAGTCTCATACTCACAAGTAACAGAGCATATGCAAAGGCCAAAACTTTTGAAGTATCTGACAGTATATGAGAAACATATCCATGAACTTCAATGTAGTCTAGTCTGCAAGGACAACAAGCACACCGGGGATGATTCAAGACCAAGAGTCCTTGCAAGGAACTTTAGATGAAGGAGAACAAAATTAATACTCTGAACAGTGTTCAATTCTGTGAGCTGCAACTCAAGCTACAGGGCTATGGCTATATAAGATTCCAAAAATTAACAGTTAAGTAAGCAGTGAAAGGCATTGCCCCTCAGTTTTCAGCAGTGTAGGTCCAACTTCTACAGAGAAGAGAGACTGTACAATGGAGGTGCCTGCCATTTCATGGAAGGGAATAAGTCTTCCAGGAGACAGGCAAAAGTATTCAGGAGAGTATTAAGCTAATGACAAAAGGCAACGGTGAAAATGAGCACTCATTTAGCCAGAAATCAAGATGTCAATATTAAAATTAATCAATGTACCCAAGGGACTCAAAGAGAAAAGATTCCTTAATTGTGTGGACTCTAATGCTGCAAACCTGAGTAATAAACAAGAAGTGGAATAGCTCATTTAATGCACAAATTAGTCCTGACTGGTATTACTGAATTGTGTGGAAGTATTCGTATGATTGGAGAGCTACAATCATTTTACGTATCAGTGACTGGAAACAAGTACAGAGTCATGAAGTTTGTCAGTGACAAATGACTGCAGACATGGTAAATAAAGATGATTGCTTTGCACCAGTGACATGCTCTCCATCCCTAGGCTAGATACAAAGATTGCATATTTTAAAACCACATACAAGGCCACATATCTGGGAAACAACTGATTAAAATGAAGACCATGTTTTGAGAAACTCTGGAGACAACTTGAAGTTTATGGTGGGCAAACAGTGGCTGACAAGTTCTGTGGAGGTTGCCAGAATCTCAACAACTCAAGAAAATGTCCTTGTCCACACAGAATTTGGGAGGTTATAATGCCTCTCCTTCTAACCCTGAATTGACTTAGTGGAACACTCGCACACAGCTCTGTTGTTCACAATCCAAGCAGAATGAGGAACATTGCAAAAAATCCAGCGTTATACATGAAAAAAATGAAAGAGAGCTCGAAGGAGAGGTGCATGCAGGATGACTTGATCAGTAATATTAATACATTTATACAATTAGCAAACACATGGTGACAGATGCTTTTTGACCCAGAGGTAACAGACATTACAAGAATCTACAGCTAAACCAATTACAGTCACCTAATATGAACTGCAAAGCCTAAGAGTTAGAAGTTAAACTAGTGAAACTGAAATTAGAAACAAGGCTCCTAGCTTCAACAAAAAGCAGCACTTGGATTCGGGCTAGTGACAGACTCCCTACCACTGCAGAGCAGACATTCTGTTCAGATATTTTTCCTGAAGAATGCTGTAGTTTAAGACCTGTCACTGGACATGAATGGATTTAAGTATGGGAAAGTCTGCTGATGGTGTTACAGGGAAAGTTAGACTAGACCAGCACCTTCATCCACTGTGGTCGTGTGCACATAAAGATCAGCATGTTATAAACAATTTGCCATACCTTCATGGATCAAAACATCTGCATTTATAATGATTTAATCTTACCATACGTGTCTCTGCTGATAAGTGAAACTAACTTCTGCCTTCCAACTTCTCTATTTTTTTCTTTTATGATAAGGGTTTAAGAAGACTCAAGTAATAAACATCTTCCAGAACACTGATAAACCTTACCATGTTTATGTCCTGCCAATGGCAATGTTGCCGAGTATACATTCCTTTACTATGTAGTTATGTCTACCATGCTACAAGTATTCTGATGACTGAGACAGATATAAAACCATTCACCAACAGAGCATCATGCAATTTTTGCTTGGTAACCTGTAAGAACTTACTTGGTTTCTTGGCCTGGCATGTAGCTGCCCGCATCAAAAAAAGAAATAACACTGTTTTGTTTCATTCTCTTCTTGTAAAAGCTAGGGGAAAAACCACCCTTTTACCCATCCCAGCAGCGTGGGGAGCAGCGTACAGAAGACTGGAAATCTGAAGAAGTCGATCCTTCATTGCCCTGCAGCAACTGTTTCACTTACAGAACAAGCTGGGCTGTCATGCCAGTACATCTCATATCAACAAAACTTAATGGAACAATCCTAGGCAAGCAGTAAACTTTTAGCAAATGTCGGCAGGTTGCTATGGCTCAGAGGAATGGTTCAGGAACCACGTTATGCCTATGCAATTGGGCAGTTGAAACAAGTGAAGCAAAAGAACTGCATTTGGTGGTAACCAAGGTAGGGACTGAGCACTAGAAACCACGTTCATTCTTGTTGAGCCCCCAGAACTCTTCACAGGCTGTACCAAACTTTGGGGCAGTTGGACTGGCTACTAGACAACTCACACGCACAAGATGCTTTTTACTATTTCACTAGGTAAGACTCAAATCATTAAAGCTAGCCTGACAAGACCCTGCAGATACTTCCTTCTTGTCTGATTTTGTTCCTTTATACATATCTAATTCAGAACAAAATGCAAAGGATTAATATGAATTCTTCAGGACAGAGCCCTTTAATATGAGCACATGTGTATACATGTAATTTTTTAGTACTGCTTGTAATGGAATCATAGAATAGTTTGGGTTGGAAAGGATCTTCAAAGGTCATCTAGTCCAACCCCCTGCAAATAGCAGGAACATGCTGAACTAGACCAGGTTACCCAGAACCACGTTCAGCCAGGCCTTGAATGTCTTCGAAGATAGCACATCTACCACCTCTCTGAGCAATCTGTGCCAGTGTTTTTTGCTCAAATCCAGCCTGAATTTCTCTTCTTTTAAAAACATAGTATTTATCTTGTAGCTATTGTACATTACTTTGGTTGTATATTAATGCATATGATAATTATATTCTATCTCTGTATCTTTTTTTCTGCAGACAAGTTTGATGAGTTCTTGAGAAAAAGTCAAAACAAGATAAGTCTTTTACCTCCCATCTACAACTCCCTTCCTGCTTCTAACGTTTCATCTGCTTTTCTCCTCTAATCACCTCACTCCTCCACAACCATCTTCTAAACCATGTCACAGCCACTTTCTTGTTTTCCTTGCCCTTTCTCTCTTCTTTCTGCTCTTTTTCCTCACAAATCCAGTCTGCTTTGGTCTACCTCTCTCTAAAAAACAAAATTTTGGTTTTGCCTGTAACTCTCATTCCATCTTCCTCCTCATCCATAGCTAAGTTGTATCCAGTCTTCCATACCTTGTTATCTCTGGGACTTCTTTCCACTAAATCTTCCCTACATTTTAGTCACAGATCACCGTAGTTCAGACCTGATTCCTTCCAACCACATAGAAACCTCAGTATAGCTCTCAATTTCTTACAACTGTCTGGCAGTGATTAGAAGGTGGCAAACGATGCCAAATTTAGAGGTGGATAGCATCTTGTTTGTTACTCAGGTCTGAAATCTGGGGTGGTCCTCAGCTTTCTCCAACCTCACTTTTTGCCTCTAGGCCACCTCTGACTCCTGCTTCTTCGTTCTGCAGAGTCTCAGTCTGGTGTTTCCTTGAGCTTCCTGCCACTCACCTATGCATCTGAATATAAAACACCAGCCTCTAAGCAATTCATTTTAATTTACGCCAAGTTTCTTTACATTGGCTCTAATGGGTACAAAGCTGGTTTCACAGCCATTCAGAATGTGGGAGCAAAGAGCATTTTCCTAGCTTGTCACTTTGTTCCTGTCACTTTCCTTTACATCCTTTGATGGCATGCTCTTTTGTTTTGCCTCACCCATTGTCTCCTCCGTCAAAGCCCATCAAAGCCCACCACACTATGCTTTCAGTCTCACTGGCTTCAGGGAGACTTCAGCAAATGCATATGCACTTTCTTCAGTCGGGGCCTAAATATACGTTCTTCGAGTCAGTTTGGTCATGAAATCATGCAGACAAGAGATAGCCTTCCACTCCCAGTCTCATTCATACCTTGTTTTCACCAATGAAACTACCGACTTGGAGTGCCTTCTGCCCTATTACAGGTCTCCAGGATGAGAAGCAGATCCCTTTGGAAAATCATGACCTAGTGAACATATCATTAGGATTCATTGTTCTGATTTTAGGAGAAATAAGGGTTCTTCAGTTAGTCATATTTTTACTTAAGTAAGGAAATGATATAACTCATTTATCATAATTCACTTGAACTTTATTAAAAGAAAGGGCATATTTCTTATATCCCCTTGCTCTCTGCATAACACAGAGTGTCAGGGCACCTCAGCATTCAAAATTACATGCTAGAAATACTGAAACACCTCTGCAAGTTTTTATCTAAATTGCTGTCATAAGCTAGAACTTGACTAAGAAGCAAGTTAGGTTTCCCTCTACTGAAAAACTAAAAACATATGTTACCTCCCATCTTTATAGTCATCCATTTGATCCTAAACTTTCATAGAACTGAAGGCTCATGGCTGGGAAACAAGTCACCAGCTGTAGATGTCCACACAATTTCTTGTCTTTAAGCCATGTCCACAGCTACCTACCATTTGGCAACACTTTGTCCTCTTGCGCTCTTCCCAGCCTTTCATATGTTACATGTGAGACAGCTCAATACACTTTCTATTTTGGACTAAGTTTTTCATAGATTTATTGCTGACTTAAAAAATGTTTATTAGAAAAACAGCTACAGAAAATGTATCTTTTGAAAACAAGATTGTTGTCCATCCACAAATCATTCATGGCATGCTGAGAAAACATCAGATGTCTTCCCTTAGCACTCCTGTAACTGAAGAGTGGCCCTTTGTTCATGCGAATATATCCAGCCAAATGCCGCCAGAGAAATGGACCTGAAGCACGCACAGGGTTGGCTTTTCATCACTGCACCCCACTGAGATTTTTAGAGCAGAGGACTATTAGCTGTGAACATTCATTAATGTTTAAAGCCTTCCCGTTTGCTGGCAGTGCAATGACACAAAGCAGACACAAGGCCACGTGGCTTCTGCCCTGTCTTTTGGTTGGGACCTGGACATGACCACTCATATCATGTGTCTCAGAGAAAACTTCCAGCTTTACCAGATCTGTGGCCTTTCAGGCTACAGCCCCTACAGCTATACAACTGCACTGGCAGCCAAAGGCATATTTCAGTATTGTGAGAATCAGCAATCAAAGGAGCAAACAGTCAGTAACTCCAGCGCCACATGCAAATTACAGTGCATGCAAGACCTCAAAGCAAACAACATCATGTGTAAATAACTTCAGGGAAAACACACAGAGGAAGAGGTCTATTTGTTAGAGGAAGCAATGATTCCTGTCTCATCAGTTGCAATGGAGCAGCCCTCAGCAACCAGGCCAGGTTCACTGGGAAGAAAGGGGGGCTGCACGCACCACTGTACCAGCCCACTGAGCCACTGAGGCACTGCGTCTTTGCCAATGATTATAACTATTACCAGTGAGCACAAAACCCTGTATATAAGTAACTGCAGTACCTGCTTTGGAGGAGAGCAGAAAAAGCTACAACCTAATGAGAAAAGCGATAAAATAAAGGCTCAAGAAAATAGCATTGTTTCTAAAAAAAAACAGGATGCAATTTCCTGAAGTACTAAACTCTGTCTCTATGCAAAATGCACAAGAAACTACATAGACACTGAAATAGAACTAATTATTGCCTAGCCTGTTTTGCTATTATCAAAGTCAAGGAAAGAATGAAGTAAAGTTACAATGAAAATGAAAATTCTATGATTCTATGAAAAGGGTATTTTTAACGCATTTTTTCTTCCATGACAGTACATGAGGATAGACAGATGACCAGTCAGACAGCTTTTCATTCAAATCCATCTTAACACAGAGTGAAATGGCTCTGTAAGTACTTTTTTTAATATGCGTTCATTATAATAAGGAACCAAAATTACTAGCTTCAAGAAGACAAAAGTGAGTTGAAAAGTATATGATGGTCCCAAATATCCAACAAAAGCGTTTCACTAGACAACCATTTAAAACACATTTAATCAAATTTACTTTGGCTGAGACACTCTTGTTTCCCCTGTTGATCCGCCCAAATCCACAAAATCTTAACCTCCCCTGATCACAGCAACACACAGCACAATTGCTTTTCAGGCCATCCTTAGAAATTTCTCTGTTGTGCCTTCCTGGAAGGGGGTTGCACTATCTGATTCTGCTCTGCAATATCAGGGCTAATCACCAACGTACTTAACAAATGCAAACATGCTCACCATTCCAAAGCTCTCTTCCCAGAACAGCTTAATTTTACACTGATACATGACAGTGACAACTAGAAAGATGTGTAGGTTTCTAAAGAGTTACTCTATGATAGCAGAGGAAATATGCACAACCATGTACTTACAGTCACTTTTCTCACCAAGTTTTAGCTTTTATTGGCCTTGGGTCCTCTGAGGGATCAAAAAGTCTTACCTATCCCTCCCTCCCATATTTATTTCTCTGACCCACAAAATCTCTCTGCCATAGCTTCCAGCTTTAGCTTTTCATCTCAGACAGGACCCTTGCTGGAAAGAAAAATGCCCTCTAATTCCCCAGTCCTTCCCAAACTTCCTGATCTGTCAGTAAATCCTAGGGCTGATGCATCTCACCTTCTATAGAGCTGGCTCCTTTGTTCTGCAGAGGGTCTGTCACTGTTGTGCACCCCCACGGGAGAGGCTGGAAAAATTCTCCTTCACAGCTGTCCTGAGAAGTTTCTACCTGTTTGGTGAACATCTGACGTTCAGATGTTGAGGATGCACCTCTCCACAAACACCAAGTCATGCCATGATGTAGCAGTTACATATTCTCACGCAGACAGACTCCCCAAATTGTCACAGTGCTGCCTGAGGACTGTCATGCCACAACAGACAAATGGTCCTGCTCATCCAACACCCTGTCTGACAGAAACCAGTGATGGATTCTTCAGACTAAAATGCAAAAAGGTCATTTTCTTTGCCTGGTATTAGAGCAAGTTAGCAAAGGGCAAGGAATTTTGCAAACTGGGGCAGCAGATGAACTCTTTGTACTATGCAAGGTAAAGTGAGATACTGAGTAGGAGTCTCTATCATAATGCGTGAGCTTGCTCATTTGTAGGCAGAAAGTATTCAGAAATTCCCAGACCAAAGAAGATACAGAAGCATGAAGTATTATCATTAAGGATCCTCTAGATTTGAATGCTGTAACCAGAAACACAGTTACCTTATCACAGAAACGCCTCAATCCTTCTTGCAACTTGCAGAGCCACATGCTATTTTATTAAACGCACCATAAACACACTTTCATTTCTTGAGTTAATCACAATTGCCTTACAGGAGATTAACACCATAAAGCACTTTCACAGCTGACGTGTCTTTAAAAAAAAAAAATCCCAGAGTTAAACTTGTATAAATAATGTAAGTGACATGGAATATAATTATTAAATGTTGTCATTTTTGAAGAAAATTAATTAGCAATAGCTGTAGCTGTCTTGTGTCTATTTAAGCAGTGTGTATCTCAATTAAAATTCAATTGCAACAGATTCAAGCACAGCAGGGAAAAGTGATGGAAATTAAAAGCAGCCTGAACCTATATTGCTGTCTGCAAGAGAAAACATCGCAGAAACTGAGGGGGAAGAGGATGAGAGAGGCAGGAAGGTAAGAAAGCAAATTCACAGAACCATGCTGCTGAGCAGCCAGGTGGGTGCTGTTTGTTCACAAAGCAGCTGACAGGTATTGGACACACCAGCACGAACAGAAGTAAAACCAGCTGCTGTTAGAAGAGCTATTGCTTTGTATCACAGTTGATGTACTTTCATACTCGCTGTGGTGTGAGACAGCATCCATCTGCATGTTACTGTGCCTCCTTGAAGTCATTCTGGAGAACCCCTAAAAGCCCTGAGCAGGACCAGGAGGAGCTTTCCTTAGGGAAGAACCAGAAAGATCTTGGAAACAAAGTCCTTCTGAAGCTCGAAGTCACTACAGGTACAAAGATTTGTTTTGAAGAGGAATACCCCCTCCAGGTGACTGAGAAGCAGCTGTGATCTTATATGGCTTTGGATATCTTCTCCAACAGAGGCAGCGTGACTTTGGTATCACCATCATTCACATGTGGAGGATTTTGGATGTTCATGACAAGATGTTCTAAAGGAATTACACGGCCAGGAGGAGTTAGATACTCTGACCATCTCTGCACATGTGTGGTGTTCCAGAGTGTCCCTAAGAAGTCCAGCAGCCAGGCCATTACACTGTTTTTAAAATATGATCTATGTCTTATGTCTTAACCAAAGTACTGAAAACAAAGCTTTTCCACCAACATTCATTTCTCAAGATTTAAGTTATCTACAACCTGCTTACTTGAATGAATAATTCACATCTCATACAAAAAGGGAAAAAAATATCAAGTATTACTGTAGACGTGTAGGATGCAAATCATACTCGGGGGGGGGGTAGGGGGAAGTTGCACAATCCTGAGTTCATGTATGAAAGATAAATAAAACTGGTACCAAAAATGAAAAGTTCAAGCCTTAAAACTTGGCCTTATTAGAAAATATTTATGTCACTGAATTATATACGTGTTCATATGTGTTCTGTTAGGACTTATTCAGCTTCCAAATGAAATGAATATATTCCCACCAAATTCCCAGGGCACATTTGCTTTCAACCTGAAAATCAAATTATACTGTTTCTGACATCATAATTATAATGTAAACTCACAGTACTTGATCATTTTGTTGATGATGCTAAAGTCATAAGAGAATCCAACTCATTCTCCTATCAGCATGACCAGTTGTAAAAAAAAATATTGCTTTCTACTGTCAAAAATAAGGATAGCAAACTGAAATAATATGTTATGTATTAAGTATAGAGATAGTGATGATGATAACAATAGCAGAAATAACAATAGTACTTTCACAGTCTTAAAATATTACTAAGGTATAGGTATGATTTAGCCAACAGTGAAATTAAGACTGCATAAACATTTAATAAACCTGATCCAGTTTTAGCTTACAGGCAATGTGACTGCTGGTTTGCTACCAAAGGCTTAGATTAAAAGTGAAAATAAACATATGCACATGATCTAGCATGACAGTCTGCAGTTATAACTCTGATTATATACCCTTCCTGGTAGTAGCAGATGGTATAACACGACTTGGGAAGTTCAGGCTGAACATTCAGAAAAGCTTTTTCTCTAGGCAGGCCATGCAGTGCTGGAACAGGCCACCCCAAGAGGCTGTAGTGCCCCATCTGCAGAGGCTTTCAAGACTCCACTAGACAGGCCATGTGGATTCTGTAATTTTACACAAGTGGAGTTGAGAAATCTCAAGATCATCCATTTAGATAAGGACCCTCTGCTGCTGTTGCTTGAAATGTTCAACATTGACCCATTTCAGGCTGCTGCTCCAAGGCCACTGCCACCAAAGCACAGAGCAGCTGCTGTGTTTACCACCTTGCCTTTTTGCTAAAAACAATCTCAGCTACACATGAAGTAATATGAGAGAACCAGCATCAAAGATGCAACTGATGATGAACAAGCTGAAACATGCATTCAAAATATTACTTCCTTCTTTAAAAACAAAATGCAAAACATTTCACTGCAGAAATATTTAACTTTCAAAGATCAGCAACTGCTTTCCTTCTGCAAAACAATCCAAATCTGGGGGAAAAAAACCAAACCAAAACAACAAAACAAAACAAAACCCAGCTTGATTTACAAAAGTCTGCAATACTTTTTTAAAAGTTATCAGATGTTTTCTATCTCAGCATAACCAAAGCCTGAAGGAGACAGCCTGTTCACTGGAACATACCCTGATCTCACAGATCTAATGCATAAAGCACGTGCCTCTCTGTCTACAGCACCCTTATACAATTTACATGTAAGTTTCTTGAGTGTTTTCAAACACACTAAATAACAGGGTGCAATTTTTTTTGTACATATCTGTTCAGTTTTCTGCATATTAATATATAGTTATGTGCAGGTTTTCTTTTGTCTACAACTAAATGGGACTTCAGGCAATTTTTGTTTCAAACATTTTCAGCTCACTGTAAAGCTAAACACGTATAAATTTCAGGCCCTGAATTAGACTGTTGAGCATACCTTTCATCACATTGCATTATTTGGTCTTCATTTAGCTGTCACAAAACCATTTCCTTTCGTCTACAGATTAATTACAGCCTGGTGAGGTTTCAGCACAAATACCTTCATCCATTGGAGCCTCTGCAAAGACACAGTGATTCATGCAGTATCTATGCCTCTGGAAGGAAAAATAAAGCTGAGGCAGGACATACAAGCTGTGAGCGGCTCCGATATCAAAAGAGCTGGAGCCTCCAGTGAACACCCAGCCGTACCAACACAAATAAGTTTCTGCACAACTTGTGCAAGAGCCACAGCTAAACATGAACCACCACTTTAGTTCGCACTAAGCTGATTTAGATACACCACTCATTCATCTAGGACTAAAGATGACAAGGCAGGAAGTGTCACTCAGTAATGAATTATATGTGACACAAAAAAGCCACAGGTGTGGTTTGAGAGACTATGCACGCAGCCACTGCAGCCCTGGATTCCAGCTAATTGCTGTAAGTAACTATGGAAAATGGACAGTGGGAACCTCTGCATAAATGTGGAGAGCAAAGCAGTCCAAGAACACGTTCCCACTTGTTCAAAGCAGCGAGATACACCATTTAAATATGTCAACTGTATCTGATGACGACCATGTCAGTATATTAGGTCTGGATGGTTAAATACAAAGGGCTTGATTCTTTGCGGTGCCAGAACCGTGCTGTCAGCGAGCTGGCGGCTGCTGCCTGCCTCGCAGCTGCCTGCTGGCCACAGGCAGAGCTTTCACTCCCACCACTCGCTCGCATCTCACACACGGACAGTCTGGCAGCACAGTGCAGAGCAGCCCCTGACTTCACTCCTCTCCTGTGGGGGCCCATATCTGCAGGGTCTCTTCTGCCTGGCTGAGATGGAGGGGGCTGCCCTGAAGTATGCTCAGCCTTCTGCTTTCTGCCCCTTTATTTGGGGCATACTGAGAAGTTATTCTCCTTTAAAGCAATGCAGATTGGAGGAAGAGAAACAGATACAAGGATTTTCACATATTAAAAACCCAAGTATAGAAGGCAGAGCTTGAAACATATAAAATGCAACAGAATAGGTCGCAGCTTCTGATCAAGTCAGGACACAACTCTTCTGTGGCCTTGACAAAGTCCCCTCTCTGCCACAAACTCCCAGCAAAACCATCCCAACAATCCTCTCCTGCCAGCTTCTTCCTACTACGCAACTGGAGCTGTTTTATCAGCTGCTATGGGCGTGCATAAGGCCATTTGTGTGGCATGTTTAGCAAATATGAGCTAAGCAAGAGATCATGGATTCAGCTAAACTCATCCTTGCAATCACTGCTGATGCTTGTTCACCTTTTCTCCTTAACATCAAAACAGTCTTAACTCTGTTGGCAAGCCAGATCAACCTCCATTCCTACCACATGAGAAACTTCTCAAAGGGCTGATTTCAGGACAAAAAATCCTATTCAAGAGCCCTCAAAATGAATACACACTTACCCCACCCTCTGTCACGTCTAGCTACTCTCCAAAAGGCAGCATATTAGATTCCTGAAAAACCTCCTATGTATCTGATCAGATACACAGAGCACAGAGATCTCAAGACCAATGTTTGCTGCTTCCTCAGTGATATTCAGAATATATTTTGCATCCTTCAGTGGACAAGAGTGTTGTTCTTTGGTTTCAATCTATTTCTCCCCTAAGGTTGGGCCATCTGCTGCATGGGGACCCTGTGGCTCTCAGGCAGGTACCCAGCCAGCTCCACCCAGCCACCAGGGACAATCCCAGCAGTATTCTGGCCTCAAAACCATGCAGAACAGCTAATCCCTTCCAGTGTAATGTCCTTGCCAACAATAATCAACTGGTGTTTTGGAGAAATCACCAAAGAAAGGGTTGGTTTTTTTTTGTCTGGCTTTAAATGGTATTAAATATTTGCAGCCCTCTTCAGTAACAAAAGACACAAAGAAAGAGGAGCTAAAAAAAAAAAAAAAAAAAAAGAAGTCCTGCTTCTTTAGTTGTTTTTGCTGAATTTGGAAAGGTTCCTAGATCAAAGCTCAAAAAGCTGCAAGTTCATGTAAGACACATTAGCAATGCTTAGTGAGGAAAAACTAGTGAACCGTGTAAGAAAGACAACCAACCCGATCTGGAGGATGTAATCAATGGACAAACTTCAGGAAGAACAATTCACCAGGAGGAAGTGTGCTGAGAGCCTTCACACAATTCAATGAGAGCCACCCTGAACTCAAACCCAAGGCAGGTCACAGCACGCAAAAGCACCAACAAGAGGAGATATACTTTAATTCATTCGATTGTATTTTACAAGAAATGGAATCTCTAGGGAAGCCATTATTCTCGTATAGATGTACTCCTGTGAAACAGAAGAAAAAATACCTAGACTCCCTGATGTGAGAGGTCAAACAATTACGATTTCCTTAATTTCATATCCAGTTGGGAAATTAAACAACAGAACTATGAAAGCTTTACACTTCATTTTGAGGAAAGTGGCAATTTAAATTAATTTTTTTAATGTTATAAGAATCGAGTGAGTAGAGGAGGGGGCTTTTCCCGAGTGACCTTCCCCACCGCCCTTTTTAAACAATCTTTCTCATTCAATGGAAAAATGAATAAATAAATCAGTGGAACACGAAGTCTTTCATGAAATACTGATTCCTTCACAGACAAAGCACTGTGTTGTTTCTTATGAAGCTGTTTTATTACATTAATACTCTTCTCCGCACAATCCAGTGATCTTCATCCACAATGTACTCCTCAGAATTGAGAGGTTTGGCCTCTGGAAAAAAGCAACATCCTTTCCTCATCCTACAACATTAGGGAACACCTTACAGGAATGACCTAGCAAACGGAAGACCTATGATCCATCTGGTTTTGGGCTATATCTCTTATAGGGAAGCTCCTGATAAATCTCAGGGGAGAGACTTTGCCTCTTCCATGGCCCCATGAGCTGAACCATGGTCAGAAACACATTCCTGGGTTTTATTTGTAAGGAACTTGCTCAAGGTCCTGCCCTTAGACATGGGTCCTTCTAAGTCTGGAGCAAGGTAGGTCCCCATAACACAGGATGGACATGGAAGAGAGAGATTTGGAGGGCACACCAAGAAGCCTACATGGTTTCTGCACTGGCTGTATCCATAGCATACCCACAGCACCTTCTTGTCAGCAAAGGGTTGCAATCTGGAGTCACATGCTGCTCTCTCACAGCTACGCAGCACACAGTATATACAAAGTGTGGTGGCAGCAGCCAGACAGCAAAGAGCTACAGCCAGGAAGAGCACGTGATTAATAGGAAACCAAGCTAATGCTTGACACAGAAAAAAACAGGCTCACCATACTCGACTGCAGAAGAAAACAAAAACAGACATAAAAAACCCCAAAACATTAGCACTTGCACAGAGACAGTGAAAACAAAAATAGTGTCTGCACATACAGCTGTCCATAGGGGATAAAGATGAGAAAACCAATTGAAAGCTTTGTGTTTCAAGTAAGGAAAAATATGAGTACAAAGGTTTTTTGGGGGCCAGAATTAACCCATGGACCTAATGGGTTCAATGGGTACTGTTATGCTGAGGCTTAAGAGATTATTTTTTAAACTTTACACCTAAAACCAGCAAGGCAGCAGAACTTACATTCTCATGATAGAGCTACAAACTCTGGCACCCACATGTCACTTTACAGACATTAAAGATTTTCTAATTAAAGACAAGTCCATTTGCAAGACAGATGATTCCAGTTTACTGGCAAGCCTGTTGGGAGACATGACTGAACTACAGCTAAAGACATGCAGCTCACAAGCAGGCTAGATCAGGGTGGTCAGTCTGTGTCCCCAGATGCTAGTGGAAATGGTAGGGAGAAAATCACACAGCTGTAAGCACTGAGAACCAAAGTAGTTTGTGTCCTGATGCTGTAAGTAATTGAAGAAAAGGCAGCTGGACCTACAGTTACAGGGATATACAAATGTCCGGTCAGAAGAGGGGAAAAAACATCAGCCTGACACTTGTAGGCTGCAAAGTGCTGGTGTGCATCTGCTCGGACCATCCCCTGGAGACTAGCTCTGATCCTGGAGCTGCTCAATGAGAGATTCAACTCCAGCTGCAGCATAATCCTAGTCACTGATAAGCAGCAGTATCGCTGTAACTCTGCAGAAGCAAGACCAAGTGCAGATGACACCTAGGGAAACCACTGCAAGGCCAACTCATTGAATAAAATAAGAGACAATATTGTTTAGCCTACATGATACCTGACATGCATGATGACCTCCAGTGGCCTGGGAGGTCATCAATGGATTTTTTTGTTGTATTTTCCTGCACACATTATCTTCAAATTTGTGCCCCACCGGCCATCACAAATGCAGCTTGTCCCAGAAACCAAGAAGGCAGCTTACACAAAACTGAACCTGGCAGGCTATGATCCTATCATCTCTTCTGTTTCCGTCTTCCCTCCCATCCTCTTGCACTCACATTAATGCAATTACAGTGTCAATCAGTTCAGGGAACTGATCCTGCCAAAAGTTGATTCTGAGAAGAGAAAACGGGAAAAAAAGATCAGTTTTCAGCATCTGAATGTGTATATTGTGTGGCCACATGAGTGCCAGAGGGGTAAGGATGGAAACTGGACTGTAACAGCTGGATCAGTTTAAGTTGCCTTTGACCAACATCTTGCAGAGGAAAAATCCTAAATACACCTTCTTCTATGAACAGCAGAGACTGGGAAGCCTGGTGCAGAAGGGCCAGAAAAGCCCATGAATGGGCCTCCACAGCACACCTGGGACAATTTTTCAGCCTCTCAGAGGTTTGCATTTGCACTGAGGGACTCATGATGGGTTCCAGATAGGGCATGTGAGCTCCAAGTCTTCTCCTGACAGTGTCTCTGAGAAGCTGCCATTGATCAAGAGCATTCCCAAGTGGAGCAATTCTGGAAGTCTGCTGAGAGAGGAGAGGCCTCCAGGCAGCAGCTAAAGAACAGCTCAGTCAGGAGATGTGTAAAGCTCTGACTATTCTGCATTGCCCTGCAGAGCTTAGCTTTATTGTTACTATGTTTAAAGTACTAAGCACTGGTTTTAACAAAAAATGCAAACTGGGTAGTGGGGCTTTCACAGAGTCACACTGAGGGAAGTCACAGGACCAATAAGGCACTCCTCCTCAATAGCTGCTCCTCCGGAAGACATTTTCCCTCTTAGCCCAACAGCCCACCTGCTTTATTTCAGGCTTTAGTGCTATAAGCTCCCAAGGAAACTTCTGGTCTTTGAGCAACACAAAATTTAAATTTTTGTTTAAATTTTGAAGTTCCCTAATCCAAAAGATTACAGCCTATGGTGGGAGCAGTTGAGGTTCTGAATTGGCTTTATACCCCACTGAGAGAAATCCATGTCACCTAAGTGCATCTTCTCCTAAACATGTCGTGTCACACAAGCAGGCAAGTCTGACTGAATTACTAAATATCCACCTCTTTCCTCAGTCACTTTAACCAACCATCTCCCTCCAGCTACCATGACACACAGACAAGCCCTGCAGGTTGTCTCACCTTTTTATTCCTGACCAGACCCGGTACCAACAAAAGCTTTTACAGACCTTTGTTTCTTCAACTGTAAAACGAGGAAAACTCTGCTGACTCTTCTTTGTTAAAATTCTTTTGTGTTTTGTAAATGGTCTTAAAGGATATTTATCCCAATAAGGAGTGCTGTGCAAAGTATTTTAGGAGTTCCTGCAAAGTACACTGCGTGGGATCCATAAAACAATACTGCTTTTTATCTCTCTGCCTGCCTGCCGCTACATCTCCCGCCTTAGCATAAAAAAAGTTGATGATAGTTAAGGCATAAAAACAGATTTTTGGAGGGTAAAAGAACTACAGCCAATGGCTATATGTGTATGGAAGCAGAGTAATCAAAGCAGAGGAAACAGATCAGTGGTGTCTTGAGTAAATCTCAAAGTTTTCCAAATTGAAGATTCTTGAAAACTGATATTCTCACCCTCCTATATCATTGCTCATGGCTGGAAATCCTGCTTCCAGAAAAACATTTGGAGCCCTTTTTTCTGCGGTGAGGTATGTAAAGAAAAAATCCTGCAGCCAGTATTTTTCATTGCGGTTTCTAAAAAGCTGCACTGCTGGAAAAACTCAATGGAAAACGCAGTTTTCTGTGGATGGTAAAGAATTACTTTTTTCCATGCACACATGCAGAGGGTTTTGCTTGCACGGCTGGAGAGCAGTAGCTTTCCCTCCCGGACAGCAGGCAGGGTGTGAATGTGGAGTCAGCCGCTCACCCACAGGCCGCTCTATTTCCTGGATTTAGTGAGTGGTCTTTGTTGGAGCTGAAAGGCTGCAGCTGGGGTGGAGGATACAAGTTCACCAGGGGTTATTCAGCTCCAGACAGTCTTCATAAAAGCACAAGTAAGTCAGAGCAAACTTTCTTAATATTTTTTTCTTTTTTGCCTCCCCCAAGCAATGAACTTCTGAACTCTGTTATTTTGAGTTAAGATATGACAGGACAGTAGAGGACTGCTAATTTGAACTTTGCTGATCTGCACAGCCCATAATTCACACAAGCACACACAGTTTCTCCGTACTTCTCAGCAAAGATTTAGTAGTGGAACGTATGGCTGAAGTCTGCTATTACTTAGACAGATAGATTTTCCAAAATACAAAAAAGTATGTCTACTGTCTCTGGAAACAACTAATATTTTAAAGCAATCTGCATGCATCAAGCCCAGGAACAAAATACATTACGTGATGTATTATCCTTTCATTTTTATTATGTACCTTTGCTTCATCACTAATGAGTGGAACCAAATAATTTTTGCAGCTGTGAGTAAATTCACACAGGGGTGAGTTTCATAAGAAGGAAAGCCCTAAAATACCAAGGTCACAAAGCAGAAAGGGAGTAACTGAAACTTTTCTGGTTAACTCACTACCCACTGACAACTGCTTGGGTACCTCCGTTTAGTTCCTATGCAACTGGTGGTCTTCTGAGCAGCTTCCCCAGCTGAGCTCTGCTCCAGCAAAACTCCATTTCTGGACCCTATCAGCAACATGCTACACATGGCATACATGTACCAACATGCACATAACAGAGGTCAGGAGCCTCCTGTCACAAGAGGCTTCCAAGGGAAAACATCAGGTTAATTACTCTGAAAACATCTGTGGCTGTGAATCGGTTTGAAGTAACCCCTGGTGGGATGGGCCAGAAAACTGCCCCATCTCTCACCAGCTGTCCAGGCAGACAGACAAAGCCTCCAGCTCTGAGGTTCCCAGGCAGCCCTATCTTACCGCTGCCTTCTGCAGCTGTGAGCCTGGACACCCATATCAGGACACTGACAGGAGCAGAAAGCTGAGGAGTTCCATGAGCCCAAGCTCTCATGAAGCTTAGAGGGGCTTAAGCCCCCTGCTCTGTCAAGGCAGACAGCTGCTCTCCTTAATTTTGGAATAATCAGCTAAAACCAGTTCTTCCTGGTTTTTGGTTGATTTTTTTGCTTCCAGAGCAAAGAAAAGTATGGCATCTCCCTTCTGCGAGACACTTGTAAGAGCTTTATTAGGAAACGCCGTGAATTTTCCCAAAATAATTCCCCAAAAGCAGAAATATCAGTTAGCAACAGCTCCAGTTATAAGACAGTTCTTTTCTTGTCAGACAACCAAATCTGAGATCCATCTTATCCTTGGGCAAATCCCTTTACAACCTTTCTTTGCTCCCCTTAGCCAAACTCACAAGTTTCCAAAGTCTGAAGAATCCTGCATGTGAACTGCTTAGAGAGAAGGTGGTGATTCATAGCACAAGGGAAATGTGTGATAAAGCAGAGTAGCTTATCCCAGCTGTTGAAAGGGATGTGCAGAAATCCATGCAGAACTATGATGCCAGGTTTCCATTTTCTTTGGATATTCAAAGGGAGAGATGTAATCTTTGCATCCTGCCAAACTGTAGCCCAACTGGAATGTGTGCTGTTTTTTTGACAAACTGCAGCTTACTAGAGAAAACTGAATTTTCACATCATAAAGTTTCCTTAAGCTGGCTTCAGGCCTCATAGTTGCAAAACCTCAGCTACAAAAATGTTACTCAAAACCAGGAAAGTTTAAGGGACACCAGCACAATCCTGTGTCTGAACCACATCTCCAAAATCTAAAGCCTGGTTTGGCAGCTCTCAATCATCCCAAGCAGCACTTGTACACATGGTTTACCCAAGTCCTGTGTTGCTTTTCACTGGGTGTTAAATATATATGATTAAGTCCTTCTGGCTCAATACAACCCAGAGTTTAAGATCCATTTTGATCAATACCAGCAGGTCTCCTCCCCCAGCTCACACACACCCCTGTAACAGCTATCAGGATTTATGGGTGTAAACCGTAACAAAGGAAGACCTATTCAGGGAAACAGCACTGACTGGTTGCTGATTATTTCACCTTCATTTCTACATTTCCAAGAGAGTTTTAGCCTAGTGCAAGTGTCCAGCCTGGCAGCTCTGGAAGTCATTTGCAAACGTCTGTGCTGTGAATGGAGCATGCTAGGGATTACCAGGCTGGGGCAGCCCAGTACCAGGTTGAATGACCTCACCAGCAAGCTGCCAGGACATTGCTAAACTTGCCTTATCACTCACTTATCTGATGCTAATTTAGGAGTGCTGGAGCTGCACTTCACCACATGGCACAGACTGATGGAACTCAGCTCCAGTGCTGCCCTTTCCTCCTGGCTCTCACAAGAGATGCTGAGGACACAGCTCAGAGTCATGGCAATTCAGTTTCCCATCTTGTCAGAGAAAAGTGACAAGAAATCATTCATCCAGGGTGTACATACTGCAAAGACAGCTGATTTTTTCAGAACATCTCAATAAATCCTGTGAAATTTGATCTGCATTAGAATACAGTATCCTGCAGTGCTGGCAGGTGGCCTAGACCTTAAGCATTATGTACCTCCAAATTCTGCAGGACATGGCGGAACACAGGTGGGGACTATCACTCACCAAGAATCTGACCTCAAAGGAAATTCAACACACACAGCACCATCAAGCTGTGGTCCAATTCCCTGTTCAGGGAGCCAAGGATCCCAATTCCCAGACACTAGTATCAGGTGCCCTGATACCCCTGACTGTCCATCTATGATTTAGGTTCTTAGCACTTGCAGCTGGCATGTAATGTTCAGGCATTTTTTTTAAACACTTTGAGAGGTACAGACAGAAAATACTTGTATGTGTGTTGATGGGCAAACAGCCATCAGTTATCACAACATTCAGTCACTACCAATCTGGATGTTCTGTGAAATGAGAATACAGTAAAGGAAAAAAATTCCATCACTTATGGCTGGTGCTACCTCCTCATATTTTTTAATAGAAGTGCAAAGGGAGTGAATAATGCACCTCCAAGGATGAGCTAGTTCACCTTTAGCATTTGGCAGCTAGCCCAAAATACAAACAATAAAATACAAACTTTTACAGGTATCTTCCTTGGACAAAAGAAGCTTATGTAATTTTTTTCCCTGGAAAAATAGAATACAAATGTAACCGAGGGTCATGTTAGCACCCAACAAAACAGAATGCAAATACAAACTGCAACAAGTCAGAGCATTTCCTACTCTAAGAGGTAAACAAAATAAACTTCTGTTGATACAATGCAACTTATGACAGAATAACTGTTCCATTACTTATTAAACCCCAACCTTGGCCTCTGATGGATCTTGTGGAGACACATCTTATTTATACATAAACATAAATACATACTGTTAGTATATGCAGCAAGTACAGAAGGTCTAAATCTACTCTTGTACAGTGCTTAAGCTCAAAATCAGAGGTAGCACACAGCTTTTACATGGAGTTACAAGGACACTGAACAGCATAGCACACCAGCAGCACTTGTAGTCCTGAAGCCGTTAGTTGAATCCAGGGAATTTCTCCTATTGAAAGTTTACATCTGTACAGACCAAACTAAAGAGCTTCCTTTGAAAGCTGGAAGAGATTTCACTGAAAGTTAAACAAGGATAAACATTTACTCTCAGAGGCCCTCAGTGGTGGGCTGAGGAGCAGGACTCACAGGAGATAAAGGCAGGATAGTAGTAACAGAGGATGGAAGCCTAGGAAAAGACACAAGGCAGTGGACAAATTATACAATAATCCAGTACAATTAGCTAAAATCTCTCCAGCCTTAAAATGCTGTTAAAGAAAATGAATAGTGTATTTCAAGTCAAAACAATCTGATTCCATAGCATGGCCTTCATGCACACATGGTTATGTGGTTTCCTATATGATACAACAAAAAGAAAGGTGTGCTCCTTGCACTTGCCTGACTCCCTCAATTTGGGCTTCTCGTTGGTCCTGCCTGCTGGTTTGCCCTTCTTAAGGGGCAGTCAGTAAAACATCTGTTTCACAATAGAAGGGGAGAGGAAAGGCCATGCACATCTGAAATTCTTTTGCAGTTGCTGTGGGGAAAAGTAAGGAGATAAACTACTGCCTGATTAAGCAAATATCGAGAGCAAAATAATCCTTTCACTGCACAAGCTGGCTCAAGATTTTTCATTGCCCTCAACAGATAAGGAAGGAGGACATCTTTTTCTCTTTCTTACACTGATAAAGTTATACTTACTGTGCCTTATACTCTGCTCGGTATAAGCTGTGCCTTATAGAACTCCACAGGTTGACTCTTGCAAGCCAGGCCTCTAGGAACTGAATTTCTGAAGTTTCTGCAGGCACTTCCTGGCTCCCACCCATCTCCTTGGCCTTTCAGCTGCAGATTATCAACCCACACCAACAAGGTGGAAATACTCCAAATGGTCTAGGTCATAGTAGAGCCCTGCTGTGAAGGATTACTTCTAAAATACAAGCTTGGAAACTGGGTGGTACCGACCCACCCACAGTAGGGTAGAGAAAGGACAGGAAGCTGCAGGCACACATCAACATTTTGCAAGGATGCTCTAAGACCTCTTTCACCAAAGAAAGTGGGTTGGACTGCTGTGGTGATCCCAGAACCTGCTGCAGTTTATTCTGAGATGCCTTTTCCCACAAGTCCTCATCCATGTCCCCCAAATGCGTCTCTCAGTGTGTTCCAGGCCATGGCTTTGCAAAGACTTACTTCATTAATGGGGTTCAGAGGAGCTGGCAACAGCAGTTAAAAGAAACCTGACCATGTTTGCTCTGTCCTTTTAGTGGGGAGTGCATGGCTGGGAAGTCTGCCTTGTAAATGGGTAGGGCCCAAGTCCACTAACAGGGGAGCAAATGTATCACGAATCAAACTCCAGGAAAAAAAAGCAACAAACAACTACTGTCTCCTGCAAATGCTATTAGTGACCCCCAGCTGCATTAATTAAAATTCCTTTTTAAAGTGGCCTCAGGAACAAGGTAGGGAGAAGAACTGATATTCCTGCACTGTAGTGAAACAAAATTGTTTTTTAAAATAAGTGTGGAGTCATACTGACATAAATGATTTATTTCTGCTGAATGGAAACCACTTAAATTAAGGTTGCAAACTTGAGGTAGCTTAGTGGTTATGCTACTCTCCTGAGGCAAGGGGGCCTGAGCACACATCCACCCTTGATCTGGATATGAAAGGTGGTTCAAAGCAAAGCTTTCCTATCCAGAAGTGTGCTCTCACCACAGCCCTCAGTAATGGGAAGGGCTGCAATGAAGACACAATTGTCTTGACATTTCCCCACATACAAAATTCCCAATTGAAAGCATTCACCAAATTAATCCAGTTCTGAGGAAACCAAAACTGCATTTTTCAGCAAAGAAAATATTCATCCACATCCAGAGGAGAATGAAACCCTTCGGCAGTTCTTTCTTCCCACAGACTGAGAGAGGATATAATTCAGAAATTTCCCTGAAGCATACAGACAGACCTCTTTGGGGACAGCATGAGCAATACAAAACACATTTAAGAACAATTATAAAAGACACTTTCAGCTCTTGTCTCATTTATGCTCCAAGCATGCCTATGCTTTAAAGTTTTCCGTCCTCCCTCTCTTCAGCAGAATAGCTGAGCTGCCAGTGGATGCTAAGTGCTAGAGCTGCATTTGTTTCTCTAATTACATGAATCTGCCATCTTCCCCTTGCAGAAGACAAACTACCATTTTAGTTGAGATGCTCTAATTTGATTTACACAGCTAGTTTACCTAATTTTCTAATTTAGCCCTTCAAGATAAGGAAAAACAAAATGCATTCAAGAGAGTTACTCTTAAGCATAAAGAATAGGGAAATGAACCTTTCCCCAGTTACTGTGGAGGACATTTTAAAATGACAGACAATGCAGTGTGTTCTGCCAGTAGGAAAGTGATCCTTTGACCTTAGTTTGCATTTCAAGTGAAGTGAAAAGCAGGAGAATAAATGGGAGTTTCTAAAAGAAAAGTTAAGGTACAGTGTTGTAGATTTATAAAAGACCATAGACCATGTGCATCAATGAGATCTTGTTTGTCCTGATTTCTTTGAAGCAAAGTGAAGATTTCTCGGTTTTTACACAGAGCTGCAATGTAACTTTGATGTGTATTCCAGAGACCACAAATGAACTCACCCCCAAACGGTAATACTGCAGTGCTCGGATGGGGAGTAGTGCAGTAGGTAAAAGGAGGTCCTGATAAAAGGGTGGACCAACCTGGACAAACTTTCTACACCAGTGGGTCAATCTGGGCTGAGCTGCAGCTCATGGGGCTGCTTGGACCTGTGCCCACTTCTCCACTGCTGTGATATCAAAAGCCACTACATCACATCCAGACATGGTGCCTGTGTTGGGGGGCACAGCAGGTTTGGTGTATGGTTTGCATGCCTCCGTATCAAATACATAAAAACCAAAAGGCATGATTTGAAACTGGCCTTCATAAAGACTCTGAAAACTATGGCTTAATAAACAGGGTTGTGCCCTAAGTAGAGAGCAATAAGACTACTGCTGGAAGAGCATCCCATGGCCTAATACATCACACTGTCAAAAAGCTTCTCCCATTATTCAACTGAAATTTGCCTTCTCTTAAATTTCATCCCATTACTTCTAGTTACACCCCATTGTACCACTATAAATAATTCTTCATAGCCTTGGTGTTTACACCCTTCAGATATGTGTAGATTTATATCTCAACCACCCTATTTGTCATCCTTTAGCCAACTTATCCATATTCAGCTCTTTTGGTCTTCCCTCGTAAGTCAATCCTTCAAGCTCTCTTGTTACTTCTTTTTTTTCTCCTGAACTCTCTCCAATTTGTCAATCTGTTGTAATGGAGTGAAGCAGTCCTGAATGCATTACACTTCCTGCAGTTATCAGGGCTACATCCTCAGTCCCAACTGATTCCTCACCACAGGATGAGCACCCAAACCCTCCCCGAGTCCTTTCAGGTTACCAAAAGTACCAAATCTGTAGCCTTTTCGTACTCAGTCATTGACTCCTGAGGACTCTGGCATCTCAGTAGGTGCTTCTTCCTAGATGTCTACTCCTCCATAGTCTAAGTTGTTTGGTTTTTTTTTAAGCTCGAATTTGATTTTGAAGTGCTGCGCTGGTGCTTGCATGCTCTCCACTCCAGTTATCATCCGGTAACTTCACCAAACACCAAGTCCACCTGCTGCACTGCTCATAGCCTCAAGGGTTTTGGCTCTCCATCCAGGAAGCCCTGCTGGAGCACTCCCTCGCCATGATTTCCACTTGCCTGCCAGGTGCCATCACAGCACATTTCTATGTGCCACTTCTTCCACCAGAGGCTTTAAACCCACCAGGAAAGGGGAGACTGCACCAGAGCCTTCCCACCTATGCACTGACTGGGGTTCCATAGCTCTGTGCTAAGCCAGATGTTTTACTTTTAGAACAGCACGGATGGTCAGGGAAAAAGCAGCCCCCTGCAGAAGCTCAGTGCAAAACAAAGCATAAGCAGATGACATTTCTCCAACACCTGCATCTTCATAAAGCCAGTGCTGTTCTTTCCCATCCTGTGCGCATATCCTGCTGCACAGTTTCTCCAACAAAATTGTCTGGACAAATAAGAGGACTGTTGAAAATAGCTGACAGGAGGGTAAAACCGCAACTGAACTGGTTCTCAGCTGTGCAAGCACAAGCCTCACAGCAGGACAAAGGCCCTCGAGAATAGCCCTGGGTGGCAGAGCTCAGCATCAGGGCAGGCGCTGAAGCCCCCTCTGGTGACAAGGGCAGACCCCTCAGAGGGAGGTGGGCCAAAGCTCAGATGACTTCAAACAGAAGAGCTGCCATCCAGCTTCCCCTTCTAGCACAAACTCCTGGCTACTGCTGATCTGCTCGGAAGGAGGCTGTGACCACTGAGCACTTTTCCAGACCATGGTGTGATCTATCTGCAACATCCCCTGTTTGAGAAGTTAGCCCATGAATCTTCGGTTCGGACTTACAGCAGATGGGCACTCACTTCTCTTCAACACATTCATTCTGTCTCATATTAACACCATGTCTTCACTACATGACTTCTGAAGATAAAAGCTATTTTGCATACCTATTAAAAATAGTCATTTTCACCCTAATTTTAACTTCCATTCAGCATCTAAAATAAAGTCCCAGTGCTGCAGACAATCATCTAATAGGAACTTAGACACACTCTATTATAGGCATGAATGATTCATTCTGCTATTAAGATAAAGATTACACACACACAATATTGTAAGCTCAGCTCTGCACAAACAACAACAAAGCAAAAGTCTTCAAAACTGCAACAAACACTTAGGTACTGAAGCCATGTTAAGATGTATTTAGCCAGGTGGGACCAATCAGCTCCAACTCAAGGCCTCTCTCCCCACAGCTGAAAGTATAGTGGGAAGGACAAAAGCTGACCCCTCAGGGAACAGCTAAAAAAAGCATGCAAAAACACACAGCAAGCTCTGGCAAGAGGTTTGAATTTGCCATCACTTAAATTAACAGAAAAGGAATCCCCAGGAGGGAGGAAATTTGGACTCTGTCCAACATGCAAGTGTGCTGTGTGGGGAGCTGGGAGGGGGTAGGGGGAAGAGCCACACACAAGCACTGTGGACTCAAAGGAACCCAACGCAGAAACCTCCAGCAACTCCAAACCCTTATAAAGGGCAGGAGCTTGGTTGGACTTGACTATATTGGCACGTACTGTGAGAGAAGTTTATTGCAGGTGACCTCAAACAGAATTGCCACTGTCAGTCATCAGTTTGCCATGAGCTATCTTCAGAAAACAAAGGCTTTTATATGTTCAGAAGCCCTCCAAGTTATCTTAAAATGTCTCAAGAGTTTCTGGAAACTGAAACAATCAGAAGTATCATAGTTGGCAGTATAACTAACATAACATAGCTGGTTTACCCACTGGAGTTGGTACCAATTCTGACACAATGCACAGGTCACACTGACTTCCAGATGACTCAAATGGCCAATCAGCATCCACTAAGCTTATGACAGAAATGATAGCTACCCTACTTTTCCATAAAGGCCCAGAGTTGTGATGTATTCTGGATTAAGTCCTTCTAAAACACCTGAACAGATGCGGTTTCCCCCACAAAACTCAGTAATATATTAAGAAGTAATTCAGTCATGTAAATTTAACTTAAGCTAGTAAATCTAATAACATCTTTCTAAAAGCAATAAAATGTTCAGACCTTAATCCTTTCAATTCACTGTTTATCCCCTTGGCACCTAGACTATTTTTAGTCTAATCACTTTTGCTGTAATAAAAAGTTAATAAAAGAACACAAGTTGTCCAACATGTTGCAGAACTAATGAAGACTGGTTTCCTATAGGTTTGGTGTCTTATGCCCCTTCTTTGCCCCATAGTATTTAGCCCAGCTACCAGCAGGTTGCCTGGGAGTCTGTCTCTGTGACTCTTTCATGTACCTCAACTACACATGAGCCAAGAGGCAGCATGTGCCATGGCTGGCTGTGAGCTAAACGTGGTTTTGCACTAGCCCACAGGTCTAGCACAGCAGAGAGCTGATTATTTCACATTCCAGCCTTCTCTGCTACAGGGCACCAGCTCTTCCACCAAAGATAAATGAATTTAGGCAAAGATCCTTTAAAAAAAAAAGGGAGAAAATAAAAAAAGACCGTACAAGGTCTTGAACTTCCTGCATAATGCAACATTTCTTCTATCTAAGACAGTCCACATGGGCACCGCTACCAACCAGAGACATAATGTATACCAAAAATGTCCTGAAAAATAAGGTGATCTTTACAAACCACAGGAAAGGATCTCTCAGAAAAGGAAAGGGCGGAGAAAGCATTGCTTTCTGAGGAGCCCCATGGGAAATAACCATACTTATAACCAGCTCTTTCATAAATCAAGGAGATCAGGCTCATGTGCCACCATGACAGCATTACAAAGGAGAGGTCTGTCACAGGTAGTGCAAGTCCCAAACCTGGTGGACATTTCTAGTTTATAACGATTACCTTGAGTGGCCTCTGCATACTTGCATGCAGACAGGGCATGCTGCAGGACATGTGTACCACTTGTTGCCTATGGAGCACTGCAGAATAAGTGGCCATTCTGCTCTAGTACAAGCTCTGGATGGTTTCAAGTAATAGATCCATGTCTAGAAGCACATGAGTACAAACAGGTCTCAGGGGTCCATGTAAGGGGGAAACAATAACACACATGGGGCTAGAAGAAAGCTCTCTCGGTCACATTTGCTCTCACAAAGCAGTCATCACTTGCTAGCTCTTTGTTATGAACTTGCGTTATAAAGAGCAACCATGCTCCCTTGGTGAGAGTACCAGAGCTGCAACATTTACCGATATTTCCAAGGGACTAAGTCAAGCTACCCTCTTCCGTATGCTTATCTTGTGAAAATATTTGGTCACCCATTCTCCTGCCTCTAGAAAGTTACATTAACACTGATTCAGGGCCTCTTGCCTCTGGTGTAGCAAATTACTCCAAATAGCCCTCCACAACTCCCTTACACGTGGCAACCACAGCAGCAGGAAAGAGGAGGCAACTTGCAGCACTGCACCTTAGAGTTGCTTCAAGAAGTAGACCATAAAAAGGAAGCCTACAGAGGGTGGGAACAAGGACATATAGCCCGGGAGGAATACAGATAAATTGTCCAAGCAATCAAGTTAGGAAAGCTAAAGCCCCAGTGGAATTAAGACTAACCAGGGACATCAAAGAGAACAAGAAAAGCTTCTATAAGTACATGAGTGATAAAAAGAACACTAGGTAAAATTTGGCCTCCTCCAGAAGGAAATGGGAGATCTGATCATCTGGGAAATGGAGAAGGCTGAGGTACTCAATGACTCTTTTGCCTCAGTCTACACCAGCAAGAGCTCCAGCCATGCTCCTCAAGATGCAGATGGCAAAGACAGGGACTGGAAAAATGAAGAACCACCCACTGTAGGATATGAACACGTTTGAGACCATCTAAGGAACTTGAAGGTGCACAAGACTGGAAAAGGGGAAACACAACCCCCGTATTTAAAAAGGGAAAAATGGAAGACCCAGGGAACTACAGGCCAATCAGTCTCACCTTGGTGCCCAGCAAGATCATGGAGCAGATCCTCCTGGAAACTATGCTAAGGCACATGGAAACTAAGGAAGTGATTGGTGACAGCCAACATGGCTTCACTAAAGGGAAATTCTGCCTGACAAATTTGGTGGCTTTCTGCAACAGGGTTACAGCACTGGTGGATAAGGGAAGAGCAACTGACATCATCTACCTGGATTTATTCAAAGCATTTGATACCGTTCTACACAACATCCTTGTCTCTAAACTGGAGAGGCATGGAATTGATGGATGAAGCACTTGGTGGACAAGGAACTGGATGGATGATCACACTCAAAGACCTATGGCCAACTGCTCAGTGTCCAAGTGAAAATCACTGAAGGTTGCGTTCCTCAGGGGTGCATACTGGGACCTATCCTGTTCAACATCTTTGTTGGCAACATGGACAATGGGATCAAGGTCACCCTCATGAGGTTTGCTGACCACACCAAGCTGCGTGATTCAGTTGATACGCTGGAGGAAAGAGATGCCACCCAGAGGGACCTCGATAGGCTTGTGAGGTGGGCAAGCACAAACCTCATGAAGTTCAACCAGGCCAAGTGCAAAGTGATAAAGCATTCAGTTCTGGCATGCCTCACACAAGCAGAACATGGACCTGCTAGAGTGAGTCCAGAGGAGGGCCACAAAGATGACCAGGGAGCTGGAGCACCTCTGTTGTGAAGACAAGCTGAAAAAGCTGGGGTTATTCAGCCTGGAGAAGAAAAGGCCCTGGGGAGACCTTAGAACAGTTTCTGGAACAGTACTTTGCACCTACAAGAAATATGGAAAGGTACTTTTCACAAGGGCATGTAGTAACAAGACAAGTGGTAATTACTTTGAACTGAAAGAGGGTAGATTAAGATTAGATATAAGGAAGAAATTCTTTACTACGAAGGTGGTGAGGCACTGGGACAGGTTGCCCAGAGAAATTGTGGCTGCCCCATCCCTGAAAGTGTTTAAGGCCAGGCTGCATGGGCTTTGAGCTACCTCATCCACAGGAAGGTGTCCCTGTCTATGGCAGGTGTGTTGGAACTAAATGGCATGTTAATGTCCCTTCCAACTCAAACCATTCTGTGATTCTGTGCTTGGGTAACTGTACCTCTGGGATTTCTCCAGAAAATGAGAAAGAGCCAGAACTGTTAAATGACTCCAGAGAGCTCAAAATCATTCTGCGAGATGCTAGAAGCGGGTTAGCATTAACAACAGAAGCACTGACTTCTCATCCAATTCTGATGCCAGACATAGGCGACCAGTCCATATGAGCAGGGGAGTTTTCTGCTCCAACTCCTCATCTCAAAATTGCATCTCTGAAGACTCCGGGTGCCTGGGAATTGTAGCCTCCTCTTTCCTCTGCAAATTCTCCTGGAGGAGGAAGGTTGCATTTGGATGGCAGCAGACAAGACTTAATTCTTGAGTTCCCTTCAAATTACTGATAAAGGCAACCAATGCCACCTGAGTGCACATTTATAAAGCTGTACCTTGCCACAGGCTAAAACATTTCCTTAGATACATATTTTATCCACTAAGACAAAAGCTGGCCTAGCTTCAGATATGACCCAAATTCCCCGTATCTTGTCTCGGTGAGCAGCACTAGCCTAAGATCAATCAGTTTTAGAGCCTTGCTATAACCAACACAACTCAGTCCTGAACTGTCTTGTGTGTAGAGTCACCATTCCTCCTGCTGTCTCACAGTTTTCTGTCACCTTTTTACACTCATACTATATGGTACTTCCAATGCCACTGTAGCCCAATCTGCATCCTGCTCTCCAGCAGTCTTCCCTGTGATATCTCTGGTGGGAAATGATCTTTCATCTTCCTCCCCATAGTCAAGCCATGTATTTCAGCTGGGCAGGACACAGCACTCACTCTCCCTTAGTCTGGTGAGCCCAGCACTTGCCGTATCCCAGCTGTATTTCTGCCACTACCACACATCTGCTTGCTGAGCCCAGTTTGATACCCACAGCTCCCCAGCAAACATGGAGAACTACTGAGGGAGGAGGTCCCAGTCACAGCAGGACTTGTCAGACTGATCTGTCAGAGACAAAGCCTACTTCAAACCTGGCATGAGATGGTGCCAGCTTTTCTTCTGAACACTTTACACCTCATCATTCAAGCAGCACACTCATAATTACACCTAAATGTGAAACACAAACTTCCTATTGTCTGGTTTTCATAGAAAACTGATAAATCATTTGCTTCTTCTGGAGAAAGAACTCCAAGCCTGGCACCCAAGACACAGGCTGGGAAAATTAAAACAGAAAGAATAAAAATTAAATACGATGAATTTTCAGCAGAGATCTAGCTAGCACACATAGGTATGCATGTATGAGCCCTTATAGTGGCTGCTCTGGTCTTCCCAGCCTTTACTATCTATCCTTTATTTTAACATAACTCCCTAATAGTTTCTTCCTTATCAGAGATGTGATATGAAGTCCAATTACCAGACCAGCTCAAATGTTCTTTTCTGCAGAAATTAAGTAATAGGCTTTCTCAAGCCACACTTTTTTTTTGCTGAGGTGAAATTAATAGAGATGTTGAGTGAAAGCACTGGCTGCCTCCTGTCCCTGCTGAAATCAGGAACAGACCTCCTGTGGAAGGCATCCCTGGGAAGCAGCTCTAATGCAAAGCAGCCTTTACCACCCATGGCAGCCACAGGGCTGGGATGCTGTTGCCACCTCTTCTGGCATAATCATCCTGGCACCACATAGATCAGAAGGAGAGTGGAATCCCATGGCTGCACTGCTGGAGTGACACCAATGGGTGGCTCAGTTCTAACTTCTCATCTGTATGCAATTTGGCCATCAGTGGGAAACCTCTGCATTGCCGTGGGCCAGGGGGATAGGTAAGCAGAGGGGTTCAAAGAACATTTTAGAGGCAAATCCCCTGAGAACCACTCTTTCTGGGAGGGGCTCAAGAGATCTGGCTTAATTTGCAAGTTTGCTTGCAGTTTACTTCTTGCAGTCTTACAGTAAACTGCTTAACCTTGTAGGCAGTAAAGTGAGATGCCAGTACTTTAAGCTTACACTATTCACACTATGCTCTAATCTAGTTTGCATGTCCGGTCCTGTCATTAGCTGGAGGAAACATTAATCCAAGACAGCAGAAAAGAAGGAGTAAAAAGTCGTTTCTGGAAGTGCAATGATTCTAACGGCAAACGTTTGTTATCTAGACCCACAGCTGAGTTAAACTAAAACATATTATATTCCATTAAAAAAAAAAAGTTTGAGCCATATGTTTAGTCATTTGTGAGCTCTTGATCCTAACACACAACATAAGCTGCAATATCAGTGTCAAAAGTGCTTGATTTAAAGTATGAAAGGCAGAGTCACATGAATTCAAGTTAAAATCACTTCTGCAAGTCTGTGGATAGAGACCACTGCATGGAGTGACAGGTACAGGGGAACAGATCCCAGTGTCTGCACAGGAGGGGAGGAAGAGGAAAGTTTATTTCATTAAAAGTTTTTCTGTGAGATTGGCTAGGGATAAGATAATATAGCTGGGGGAGTACTGAAACAGCTAACGAATAACACATGGTATGCTTTCAAAACATACAGCAACATGTGACATTCGTCTGCGAGTCTGGCGCTGAGGAGCCTGTGGTCTGGCAGCAGTGAGAATTTCTGCTTTTTATTTCTTAAATCATCACAGGCATTTGAACTAAACCCTCCACCAAATAGTACGAAGGGAAGAACATAAAATCAGATTTTACGTACCGTACTCTCAGTCAGCCATTTTCTCAGTGGATTTTAATCCTCCAACTCAATTCCAACATCATTAAAGTGATGCTGTCTCTTTAAAAAGCAACGCGGGTCCGTGCCAAAGCCTGCAATAAGAATCACTGGCACCAAAACAGTCAAAGCACAGAGCTTAATTCTCTACTTAATAAGACAATTAAAGAAGAGTATTTGGATACAGCAGTCTGCAAGTACCAACACAGAGCACTGATGTCTCCAAAGGCATGTTGATCTGAAGGCTTTATCAGAAAGCATCTGTCGCAACCAGATGCCATCAACACCTGAGAGAAATGGGAAATAAAGTGGGTTAATGTGGCTCCAATACACACAAAGGTTTGCACTGCCCAAGTCCCTGTTTGAGCATTTTTGAGGGTGCATGATAAAGCGCCCTGATGAAAAAATGCATGTACAGTAATATAAACTAGAATATATGTCCATAACTGCCTTCATTAAAAAATGAAGAAAAAATCCTGCGGAAATAACCGAAATTACAATGTGTGTTGTGTATTTGGTATATTCACTGCCATAATCATAGGAAGGCTTCTAGAAAGCCTGTTTTTAAACTCTGTGCTTTGATAGATGCCTTAATATACATGGTTAAATTAAGGAACACAGATGAACTCAGGCACCAGTGATTGCTCATATGGACTCTCTTGACCATATCTGTCTCTAAGTTTCCAATCAAATAATTCTCAGATGTCATTTCCTAGCCAGCTTCATCCTGCAGAGATGAACCAAAGCTAGAGAAAAAGATAACAGCAGCAATATAAGAACTAATTAGTCATTTGATTAGCTAGCAAGAAGACAGGGTGCTGCAGTACTGTGACCTAAAAATGCCACCAATGACCTTAAAACTCCATCTCAAGGGTGTCCAGAAATCTGTAACCTCCAGGGAGAGAGGAAGAAACGGATGATGCCTAAACTTCATTAACCCACATGAGATGTTGAAATAGCATAGACATTAACTCAAGGAGAGGTGTGACATTTGGCACAATCAGCCAGCAAAAGAGCACCTGCAGCACTGTACTTTGAACTGCTGCACCAACGGCTCCCAGTCCAGCCTACACGGAAGCTTCATGGCGATGTGTGATTTAGAGCACCCAGAAGGCATGCCATTTGGCGTGCAAGAAGTGCTCACCTCATCCTAGCAACTAACAACACGTAGCAAGAGGGGAAAAAGCCCCAAACAAAACCCAATTGCTCCCCTTCTATTACAAGAGGGCTAACACCCAAGCCAGCTCCTGCCACATCATGCCAGAAGAAGAAAGCAGCCAAGCAAAGGAGGGAAAAGCCGCCCTGAAAAGGGCATCCTGAGTGGTTGCCATCTTCACCTCTACTGGAGGGTCCTACATTGTACTGAAGAAGAACTGCTCCTGGTAAACCCCATGAATGTGATGGTTATTCCACATACAGCAATAGGAGAATGACTCGGGTGAAGCCAGGGTGTTCCTTTAGGCTGCAAAGTTGCATCTTCAACAGCAAAGGAAGAAGACATCAAAATTACCAGGACTAGGGGTCCCAAGTTAATTTGTACCCCACTCCTTCAGCCTGACAGCTGGAGCATACCACCATCTGACTGCATTCAAGGCGCTGAAGATTTCCAACCTAATCTGAAGCAATGCCTCCCTGACAAACCACAAATGGATGTGGAGGTACCCAAGGTGACCAGAAATAGCAGAATGGACAGCAGAAAGTGACATCTTCTTGCTGTCAGCGAGTTTCCCCACCAAAAAGCCCTGCTCCTTCAACAGCTCCCACCTCCTTCAACAGCTTAGATGGCCTCTGGCTCTTGGGTCTCTGTACCCTGAGATTAAAGGAAACTAAAAGAAACCTTGGCAAAGATCCCTCTGCCATCTGCACCACTGGAAATGCCCTCTGGTAAGCAAAGGAGGAGCATCCCTCACCTTGCAAGCTCCTGGGAGAACTGTACAATCTCCAGCACTGCCCCTTTTCATTCCCATTCCCTCAACACAGATCCAGACCTGCCTTTAGCCACTCACCTCCCCCTGTGTGCTTTGTCCCAGAGTGTTGAAATCACCTCCAGAACCAGTGAATTTCTCAGAATAAGTCCAATGGAAAAGGCCTTGGAGTAAAATGCATAAGTAGGAACATTTCCTCAAATGCAAAATAGTAAGAGTGCTGCAGGAGGGCCAGTCCTTAGGTGCAGGCTTTGCTGAGACTGCTCAACCCCAGAACACACAATGCTTTCCCCTTCATTACATTTTCTTTAAAAAAAAAAAAAAAAGATGGAGAAAAGACCTAAACAACACACATAGAATCAAAGGCAAAAACATCTGCCATGGCTGGGTGACACATGTACTGCACACATCTCTGTACTCCCTTACAGCTAGCTAAGTTAGGAATGCAGCTACTACAGCTTACGAAAGGAATTTAAGATTTCCAAGTATGCCTTACTGTGAATGGGAACAAAATCCCCTAAATGCTGAAATTCTCCAAAGAAGGAATTTTAAAACAATTTCTTGAAGCCTACTGGAAAAGCACTTGTATCACTACTGTATTTCCTACAGTTGTAGGAAATTGTATTTAAAAGATCTAAATAAAAACTTACTTCAACACAAAACCTGTAAAAAACTTACTCTTTAACACTGTCAGAAATCCCCCATCTCTTTTTTTTCCTGCCACTTTTCAACAAAACTAACCTGATTTTGCAAGAGGATTCAGTGTTTATGACGCCAAATACTGGAATATGACTCCATCAACTAACCCAAGTCAGGAAATACCAAAGCTGTGGTTGCCAAAGCAACATAATTAACTTGATCGCGGTACATACACTGTGCATCACTTTGCACATGGCGCTTTAGCACCCAGCTAAATCCTTGGCTTGAATGGTGCATCAAGATGAATTTCTCCTCTAAGTTCTTCAAGAGCATACACAGTGAAAGAAGTTGTCAAAATTACTAAAAGCCAAGTACCACTCTGCTCCTTAGCCAATGATCCCTTGGGCTTGAAGAGGTCAAGGACCAATTCTTGAGTTTACTCCCATGACTAACGGCTGTAGCACTAATGGAAACACATGGTCCTGTTGCATGGAGCAAAGCCATTTTTGTAAAGCTTCAATTTTAATTCATTTACATCACCAAATTTAGGAGATTTGGTTCTTTTGTGGCATAATCAGTTAAGCTCTCCCTACCTGGGTAGAGAGGCCCGGACGTTGGTGCTAAACCTTGACCCTGCGTCACAAACTTCAAAACCTAAATGTTGCTGTCAAGTAACTCAATGTGTACAATGTATCAAATATAAGCTTCTGCCTGTTCATTTGAAAAAAAAAAAAAAAAATAAAAAAAAAAGAGAAGAAAAAATTGAGTGATGTGCTTTCAGCCTGTCATCAGACCGTAGTGACCTCAATTTTTTGAGAAATAAAGTCAAAATCTATTCTTATCTTCAGAGATTTGAGATGTATTTATGTGTCAAACTTTCTCCCCCTTGTCCTTAGCCTTTGGGAAGCACACTAAAAATGATATCAAAGCCTGAAAACCCTGAGATCACATTCGCATTCACCTTTGACCCAGGACGCCAATAGCTCTCACCAGCTCCTCAGCTCATCCTCACTGTATGGCAAGACAGCAGGTCTTGGAGAAGCTCTTGGTGAACTGTGCAGGATGAAATGAAGGCCACTTTGTATAGCAGAACCACACAGGCCTGCTAAATTTTTAAAGGCCAAAAAACTTCACTTTGGCAGTTTTCTGCTGCTTTATATCCTTGAAGAATATTTTACAAGCATCTTCCTCTCCCTTACACGCAAATGTTTGATTATTCTCTTTGAAATGTCTCTGTAACATCTACAGGAGTAAGATGCTGAATGCAAACACTGATTGATTCTTTCTTAGCCATCAAATGTGCTTACACAGCAACTACACACAGCAAATGCACACAAATCTCACATTTTACATTTAAAAATATGAACATGTAGTGGGTTTTTTTACTCAGACATAATGAATGAGCTTAAATATTAGAACTTGAAATTATTAAGTAAATCATGGCACCTGTAAAGCTTCTATTTGCATAACATTAATTCATGATGGCATGTAAAACAAATTCATCATTCTCACTATATTGTAGTCTGATTTATGTTAGAATTGGAAAAAATAAAAATCATGAGCACAAAATTATGTTGAAAAGATGTACGCGCTTTTCGAAGCCCAAGATTTTTTTTCTGAATCATCAAAACAACTAAATTATGGGGAAGAAGGCTGGGAGAAAGCATCTTTAAAAATGAATAACATGCTAGTGTCACACACACACACTCTTCAGTTATTAATGTCAAGCATGGTGAAGATACTCTAGAAAATCATTACCATTCATAGCTACTAACAGCCATTAAATTTCAATCAATTCAACTTAACACAAGTGTACTTCAGCAGCCCTTACAGTTCCTTATAGAGGTGGCTCAGGAAGTCCTGACTTATTGCATTGTCCACTGCACAAAGAGGAATTGCTGAGGATTGCCCTGAAAGGGAGCTATCTTGGTGCTGGGGACTGATGCCCTTTTAATACCGTTCCAATCAACAGACCTTGCTTTTAAATAAGGTATGGAAAAAGGGCTCTAATAGGACTCCACAGGTCTACATGGAGGGAAGCGATATACGGATTTCAGCAGAGGATGCCACTTTCCTAGCTAGAAAATAAATAAATAAATAAATAAATAAAACCTGTTGGGAAGTTTTTAAGGGGTTTGCAATGATTTTTGGTAACAGAATCAAACCGCTCAGCACAGTGCTACACAACTTCCAGGTGATCCACTTGCTTGAAGAATATAATTACTAAATGCACACAACATTTAAAGAAGAAAAGGATTTAAGTTTCAGAGACTGGGTATTTAAAGCTCCCAGTGATGAATATAAGCCACAGCGCTTGTATGTGACAGTATCTCATACTTATCTGAATTACATTTGTAACATTGGAAGTTTTTTCACTACTGCTGCACGACTTAAGCTGCGCAGCGGACCATTCCTTTCAAATCCTGGGGAGGACCAGCCAGACTGCTGCCAGAGTACTTGGCACCTCATGGCAGGGGTGAGGGACTGGGACCAGAAGATGCTTATCACCCAGGGGCTGGACCTACACTGGCTACCACTGTGCAACAGAGGATCCCAGAAAAGGCATGGTCCTTTTGAACGAGTTATCTACACTAAAATCATTAAAATGCCACATTTCACAGCAGACACAAGAATTTTTTTAATTTTTTTTAATTTTTTTTTAAAATAGGAGCCCAGATTTTCCCATAAGGGCTCATTCTGCCTGGCACAAAATCCTTTTTTCAGATTTAGAGGCAGTTTAAGATTGCAGGTGTGTATTCCTACAGAACAGATAGCGAGTGCACAGATGCGCCACTACTGCAGCTGAAATTACAAGCTCAAGTACGGATGCCCTTTTGTGGCTTTTAGCTCATCCGTTAAAAGTATCAGCATTGACAGTACTACTCATTACAAGAGTATTTGGGACTATTTTACAGAACTCTATGGTTTTCCTTCCCCTGGGGTTTACACCTTAGCATTTAACATAGAGGAGCAGTAAAGTTCTTTGGAATCAAGAAACATTCAAGAAATCTCTCAGACAGATATATGCTCCATTTTAACTCATTTCCCTACACTTACAAGCTGCACTGAATGCAATAAAATTAATGTTAAAAAGGGTCTTTATTGAAAAATCTTCCAGTGACAGGATCAGAAAGTGCCAGAGTTCAAGTAAATCGTTCTGTGGAAAATGTTAGCAAAGCTTAATCATACTGAAAGCCACATTTAATTACAGCTTTTTAAGTCCATCTGGGAAAAAAGAAGAGACTTAAATATGTCACCTGAGATGATCTAGATACTGGAACTATTTGTAAGTTAACAAAAGCATTTGCATCACAAAGCACTTTGGGGCAGCACCACAGCAAAGCAGATGCGTAATGAACAAGGATCATAGCACCAAAACAATCAGGATTGTAAATAACTGCTGCTAATCTGCAATCATTTAAATTTGGGTTTAATTGCTAGGCACCAAATACATTTCATTCTTGAAGAGGTAAATGCTCTGTGGAATACACACTTAAATGTACTTAAGAGGCAGAAGCTCCACAGCAAAGAATCTGAATGTCAGGAGAGCTGAGAAGAGGCAAGGAGCGGGGCTGGCTCTGACATGAGATCGCAACATTAAGCAAACTTTTGCCTAGAAGAGAATTAATAACACAGCCATCCCCACTGTATGTACTGTACATGCTGCAGGAGGAGCACAATGATGCACATGTGAAGAGAGGGGGTAGTGACTATAGAACAAAATTCAATCTAGTGTAATGAATAAAAAGTTCCTTTTATTTCTCTGTTGTTTTTGGTTCATTAAATTTTCCACAGATTTGCAGGGAAGAAAACGTGATCAATAAACCTTGACAAAAGTGAACATGTGAAAAAGGCGAGAGAAAGGCACAGGAAGATAAAAGTGATATCGTGATCACAGATTTCAGAGGCAGATGACCAGAGCTTTGGGCTGCTGAATAATCTGAATAGACCGTCATTTCTTTACAGCCTTTTACTTTCTTTTCCCTGACTGCTGGAACTCTTCATTCAATACAATAGTAAATGTACTAAAACTTTTTTTCTTATGCTAATGGTGGAAATCGGTGCTCACAGTTAAAACACACTTCCCACCAACTTGTTTTCTTACAAAAAATAAAAAATAAAAAAAAAAAATAAATTAACCTATTCAAGTTAAACTAAAATGTCAAAGACAGCTTAAGGCTTGCTTTCACCATTCCTTAAAATTAATGCTTTTTTCTCCCCAGCCGATACAAAAAGAAAAAGACTTGAATAAGGATAAAGCTGCTAAACTCTTTTCACATGAAAAGAACACTTAGAAAGTAAAAAAGAATACATCCAGTACAAAGATCCTGGCACCTGCGGTTCTAATTTGTATTGTTTCCTAATGGAAGATTTATAATTGCAGAAAGATGACAGCCAATTGCAAATAATTGTGAAACCATGAGATAAGATTCACCAGCAACAAATATATGTGGGCAGCCATGCCCATGACAGTACCCGAAATACTGCCACTCGAGGAATGCTTCCACTCATTACAACACGAACCGGAGCCTATTTTCGAACACCTTCCAATTTTGATAACTACTTAAAGGCACCGAGGCCTCTTTTTCAGCAGTACTAAATATTCCCAAATCCTAAACAATTTTTATGGCTTAGAACTTCTGAATAACTTTTCTGTTCCTTCCCTGCCGCACATTTCAGCTTTTGTATACTTGGTTTTGTTTTGTTTAGAAGAAGTTAAAGGGTGTGGGGTGTGGTTTTACACTACACAAGCATGAAAGAAGAAAAGTTCTGTGGCCTCTGCTGGACTTACACATCTAATATGTATTCACTCACATCTGGAAGTGTCCTGCAGAAAATTAGACCTGATTAACCAGTATTTGCATTCCAGTCACTTGTTCACAAGGAAATCTTGCAATTTTGCCTCTTTGACTATCAAGATAACCCAGCAAGATCAATTCTGTTTACTTCTGAATCAAATACCAGTTAATTTCTAGAAGATGCACCTTTATGATACCTGCTGTACACATGTGTCAAGAATTGTACATGTTGCATGCACATATATGTGTGTACATATAAGTAGAAAGGCACATGTTCACATTTTATTTACCTCTGAACATGATGCCTTCTTGCCATCATTCATACTAACACTCATTCTTCATTATTATTTTATTTAGTGCTGGTTTAATTATTCCCAAATACCTCCTGTTGTTTTGGTTTTCTTTAAAAGGGCCCTGGCAACAGAGCTCAAGCAAACCCTAAATACCACTTAATGCTTTGTGGCAAGTTGTCCAAATGCGCAACTGTTTAAAATATTTATCCAGGTATATAAGGGGGTTGTGCAGCTCCCAAACAATGCCCTGGAGTCTTTCCCATCAGTAAAAAAGCAGACAAAGAGCAGAGACTGCTTAACCTCAATGCCTCAGCAGCAAGTGAGAAGTGCAAATATCACATTTCTATAAAGCCCTGGAAGCTTCACAGAAATGGAGTGGCAACTAATTAGTTTGATGCTATAGTCACATCTAATGTTCCTAAGTAGCTTCTTTGAAAAAAGCTGGCTGCCTTGAAATCCTTGGCCAGATTATTAAGTGGAGGCTTTGTGATGGAGCAATAGATAGGTGTTTGCTGCACAAATGCATACAGATTTTGGTCACTGCTTACTGAATTTACTGCCTCCACTAATCTGCACTGGAAACTTCACGATGAACAGAGCCCTTCTCAGAGTACAAAAGCATGGAGTATCTGTGTACCTTTCAGACTACAGGGCAAACAACTGGCTTACAGTAGGCCACCAAAACCAGGAGAAGGTGATTAATCAAGTGTCCTCCCTAATTACAAGCAGAGAACAAGGACAATGATACTGATATTAGGTCAGAAGCTCTACCATAACCTGAAATAAAAAAAAAAAAAAAAAAAAAAAAGATAGGGCTAGAGAACTGGAAAACTCATTAGAAAAAGTCAAGCTCTCTCAATAAAGTATCAAGATCATGAAAAACATATTTTCAAGTTATACAACCCTGTAGTGAACACGTAACTCTTTCCCTGATCACACAGCCCCAGAACCTGTACAGCTTCTATATAAATGTGCCACTGAAAGGGAAGTTGCTGTATAGACCTTTAAGATCATTAGAATCACAGAAACTTAAGTAAAAAAAATGTTCTTTGCCATAAAAGTTTAAGCTGATTTCAAAACAATGCCAAAAATCCTGGTCATTCTATATATGCTGCAAAAAGACTGTGTTTTGTAAGTGTGACTTCAGTGTGCCATTAGGGAATGCAGGCTGCTGTGTACTGGATATATGAGGTCAGGTTCTGTTTCCTTTTATACAAATATAAACTGGAGTAGCTGTATAGTAGTAGATTTATACTGGCATGTGCATCTAGTTCAAATTCTTCTGTGGCTCCATTTTTTCCCTAAGTGAATGACCTAACACAAGCAGTATTTGTCCATCTGTATACATCCCCCCTGACACACTGAAAAAAAGACATTGAAAGGAAGTTGGAAACAGTCCTCGAGATCTGCTTTCCTTTGAAGAACAGCAGTTGCATTTCTGGGCACTTCAAAGTCACATACTTTAAGCAATAACAACATTTGAGATGAAGTGAATCTTACCTCACCTTGCTTTAAAGATTAGCTCTTTCACAAACATGCACCAGAGGCTCAGCTATACATACACCCGTAGATTAACAGTTCATCTTCAATGGATCAGGCACTTCTGAGTGCTACAGATAGGTCATATTTTCAATCAAATGATAATTTTTCAAGACTTGTTTACAGTGGAAAAGCCATAATGAATTTCATTCACTTCTTAAAAAGTTGACAGTTTTGCAATAACATTCATTATGACACTTTTATTGCAATTCAAAGTTTGACAGGTGTCAACATTTCCTGAAGTTCCAGCCAAAATACGAATTACCATATCCACTCATCAGAAAAGTTGAACCAAACCAATTCACACTGTAGTTGCTGTATGCGGCAATTACCATGCATTTCAAACATCCCGGGAGCCCAAACAATTATTTAGTAGGATCCCCTTTTCCCAGTGTATATAGTTTCTTTTCTAGTTAAGTGAATCATTAGTGAATGGGTTTTTTGTTGGTTTGCTGAGTTGTTTGAGTTTTTTTTTCAAGCAAGGTAGCTAGAACAAACAGATCAAATCAGCAATTCTTCTAATAAATCAGTCTATTCCACTTCTGTATATTTTGAATTTCATGGCTTATTTACTTTACTTTTTTGGCACCAATTCCACAGTGCATGCCAATACAATATTTGTTTAAATGCTGTTTCATGAAGCATGCTAGTCAAACGTTTATTTTCAAATTCTTGTATATCCCAAGAGTCTCAGTTGCAAAAAAAAAAAAAAAAAAAAAAAGAAAGTGAAGAGGACTGGCAGGGAGGGGGCTGACAAAGTTTACAACTAGTCCCTTTATCTGTGGCTGGGAAAATATAAGCACCATACGTCAAGAAAGCGCTAATTTCTATTCTCACCTAGGCGGACACCCAGGTTTCCGCCCCTACGCTGTAAGGAACACGAGGGCAGCTATAGGCAGCCCCAGGCTTCGCTGTCTCAGCCCCGGTAACCCCCACACCTGGCAGTTCGCTCACCCGGTACCAGGAGGCCATGGCGGCCCCGGCCTGGGCTCACCCGGGAGCGCCGGCAATGCACGGCCCCGAGAGAGGGGGCACGGCTTTGCGCAGTCTGCGCCCCGCCACCGCGCCTGCGGAACAAGAGCAGCCCCGTCCAGCGAAGTTTTGAAGCCCAGGCTGCAGGTTAGCAAAACAGAGATTAATGTATACGTCTATGTAAAAGCCCGTAACAGTCAGGAAAGCCGGTAGCATAGTCAGCGGCGGGACCACTGATAAACCATCCCAAGCCCCGGCGCTGGAAAAGTCAGGTTTCCCAGGAAATGATGGCAATCACTTGAGGCAGAAAAAGCATCTAGATGAGCCTATCTCCCTCCCCTCCTCTCTGATTGTTTTAAAGCCAGTGAGTCCGGGGAAAAAAAACTCTCAACTCTCTAAGTCCTTAATAGGATTGGAGTCCGGGTCTCCCCAAGCCTCTCCTCATCACACAGGGATCAAGTTGCAGCAGGGAATTTTTTAAATTCCTCAGCAAATATACTTGTCGAAAGATTGCCCCTTCCGAGGGTGACAAAAAGGAGGGGGGGCAACTTCGGTCCTTTTTCTTTAAAAAGAAAAGGCAAACTCTGCGGGATTTGGGGAGCCCGCCCGTCCTTCGAGACCCGGGACAATGCTGTCCCGGCGGCGGCTCGGGGTTGGGACTGTCACCGCAGCACCCAGGAAAACAATGACTGGGGAGACACAGCCCAGAGTCCGGTCCCGGGGGGATCGGGCCGATGGGGGATACACGCCAAGCACGCACCCACATACAGACATAGAGATACACGCGGAGCACCAGCCCTGCTCACCTGCGGTGGGGACCTGGGATGGGACCCGACCCCCACCCCCCGAAGGCACCTACTACGAGGAGAGACCCCTTCGCAAAATCTCTACCCTCTTTCACTCCGCCCACCTCCGACAAAAGTGGGAGAACAGAAGAAAAAAAAAATACATTGGAAAATTATAAAAAGAACCCACAATGAAAAGACACAATAAGCGTCAACTTTACCCAAAAAGCGGAGCAGCAAGTTTTCAGCAGGCGAGACGTTTCTGCGGAGAGGAGCTGCTCCTCCGGACCCCCATCATAAACTTGGGGGAGGGGGGCGTGGGAGGGACTTTCCCTCCGTCCTTCCCTTTTGTGCCTCTCCCCCTGCTCCGCTCCTCTCCTCGCCAAATGCTGCCGCGAATCCCGGCTGCGGCGCGATGTTCTCCGGATGCTGCCGCGGAGCAGCTCCGCGGAGGCGGGCGGGAAGGGAGGAAGGGAAAGCGGGAGGGAGGGAAGGCGGGCTGGGGAAGGCCGGGGGCAGTTTGGAGAGGTGCGAGGCGCCGCGGTTGCAGGGCGGCTCCTGCTGCCCATCAGCATTGGCCGGCGGCGGGACGCGGCGCTCGCACGTATACATACTTCTATATAGATGTGTATATATACATACACACAGGTTGAAGTTGAGCAGCCTGCAGGAAAGACGCTGGAGCGCTTTCAAGCCCTGTCAGAGGAGGGAAACTGGCTCTAGGGTCTGTTTTCTCTCCCACCCCTCCTTCCCCCCAGCCTTCAAATAAGAAAAAAAGGGAAACCAAAGCCTTCCCACCCTTCTGCGCGGGAGCAGCCGAGCGCTACGAATCCTTCTCCTCCCCCATCCTCTTTCATATCGGATAACCCCCTCGCTCGACGAACCTCACCATTTTGGTTGAGGGGCTCTCTCGCGCCGGAGTGGGATCCTCTCCCCTACCCCGGCCCCGGAATGCCGCTCCGAGAGGGACAACCGGCAGCCCTCCCTCGCCCCCTGCTCAGCTGGAGCGCATCTGCCACGAAACCACAAAAATCCCGCGTCCTCGGGGAAAGTAGCCCCCTTCCTCCTCCAAACAACAAAAGTTTGCCCTTGTGCAGATTCTCTCGCTCAGAGGCGGGGATGGTTTTCCTCCGACTTTGGTGTTTTGTTTGCTTGGGGTTTCTTTGGTTGGTTGGTTGGGTTTGGGTTGGTTTGTTTTTTTTCTCTTCCCCGGGAGTTTGCGCTACCCTTCAAACCCCCATCCCGCCGGGGTCAGAGGCAGCAAAGTCCCGCGGAGCATCCCCGCAGCCGGGCTGTGGCTGTAGCTCGGCTGAGTGCCAGCCCCGGCCCGCGGGCGATTCAGCTCCAACAGCACCTTCGCCTGGAGAAGCGTTCATTAAAGACTATTCCCTAAACGCGGCAACCGACTTCACCGGAGCACGAAAATCTAATCCACCTATTTTGGGACAGAAGCTACAAGGAGAGGAAAAGGAACCTCCAAAATGTGGCCCGTTCTTACCTCCCAATATCTTTGCTTTCTCCACTGATCTGGTGCATGAACAGTGGTACCAATGAGAAATAAAGCAGTTTTAGCTTGGATTCTGGCCAGACTGGACTTGTTTCTTGATTTATTTTGAAACCTTCGGCTATGGAATTTATCTAAAGTTTAAAACATAGTCAGATGCTGCTGTGGAGGGTCACTGAACTGTACCAAAAGCAAGCTGAAACTCGTCCTATCATCAGGGTATCTGACTCCAGCAGGATTACGGCCAGTACCATAGCAACCACATGCCACATCAGTCCCCCAGCTTCACTTTCAGTCCCTTGGGCAGTGTTAACATTTGCCAGTGGATTTGCCCTAGACTCAACCCAGGCCTAGGCAAGTAGAAAATGTGCTTTATGCTACTCAGAAATTTTCCTCTTCTAGCCTGTGCAAAGCAACCTAGCCGGACTATAGGCTCCATGCCACAATTGTCATCCTAAGAACCTGGTACCAGTCTGTGGGCCTTCTGTCTGAAAGTTTGCACACCTCTATTTCTTTTTTTTTTTTTTTTTCCTGGGGAGTGGGTCATGGCATTAGAAGGCTGAGGCACCAACTTTGACTATTTCAGGGCAACAACTGACTCCCAGACACCCCTAAATCCCATTTATTCCATTCAGATAGCCTGGGGAGAACTGTGAGGCAACAGGTTATTTTGCCAATCACCAACACTGCAACTTTTTAGGGGGTCAAAAACTAGCAGTAGCATGCACCCACTGTGTCATCCAAAGAAACACCCTTCTCTCCCCATGGTACACATGCAGTCCGTGCTGGCACAGCAGCTCAACCTTACCCCATGCAGGTGGGTAATTTTGTGCTGACATGAGTTTCATTGCACCTCCTACAGAAGAGTACCATGCAATTGAGAAGAGGGCTTTGGTTACCAGAAGCAGGAATAAACCAAGTCTTTGATCTCCAGAAAACAAAGTCCACTTGTATTCCCAGGTTATTTTACCAGGGAAAGATGACCTAGCAGCCTGGGAGGTGGGTTAAAATAGAGGATTTTGGATGAACCAAAAAGAGCAGCTGGCAAAAAATTAACATTAAATGCATTCTTAATTCTTGCTTCACAGTTACAAACAGAGGTATATTCAGACTGTTGGCCTAGAAGATTTTTAAAATCAAAAGAAGGAAGAATTAAAAGATTAATTCAGAGCAGTTATGCAGTTAAGGACAGTTTTTCTTTCTAGAATTCATACTTGTGAATCCTTTAGAAGATAGTGATTTTTAAGCCTGAAAGGAAACACCTCATTTTTGTCAGAAGGATGATGGCTGGCCACGGACAGAGTTTTTTTGGAACTTTGAGTTGGTTTTTACTTTATCTGACTGCTGTAGCTCATCCACCCTTTCCTCTCCTGCTCTGCTCATTGAACTGCCCTCTCTTAATCTTCCATAGGTGTCTGAGATTAAATAGATGACAGAATGACTGACATTTGGTATACATAAAAGAACCAAAATATGAACAAGGGGTCAAAGTGCAGCTCTTCCCACTGGTCTTCTCTCCTGCTCTTGTACAACCTGATAGGGATGAAACCAAGTAGCAATATAAAGACATATGACAACGTACACTTACTATACCTTGCTTTAGCATGAGTGTGTGGGTATAGAGGATACATTAAAAAATGATCTGGTTTAAGGGAAGAGTTTTTTAATCACAGTTTAAAAAAAAAAAAGCTCTCACAATGGTGAAAGACTGACATATCACCAGGTCCAGGATTGCTAATCTGGGATCTGTCCCACTTCTTTAAGGTCAATGGAATGAATCTGAAAAACTAGCCTCAAAGGGGACAAATGTGGCTTTTAAAATGTTTGATATAGTTCTGAAAGAGGACTGTAATTTTTTATTAAATATTTAAAGAAAGTTGTTGAAAAAACAGTGGGGGATGCTCCATTCTGTTCTATTCATGTCTATAGGATTTATTTCTATAATGATAAATTAAAAGAGCCATTTGAATATTCCAAAAGATACTCATGGGTAGAAGCTACCAGAAAAAAAATTCTCATTTAAATATGTCTCTCTTTTAGAATGAAGAAAATACTTACATGTGGGATGATCACTAGGAGACAGAGGCCTAAAATCATGTTTCGTGCAACCCGTATCTTTATGATATCTGGTTTAAGTCCAAGTGGGACTTTTTAAATCCAAGTGGGACTGTTTAAGTCAGTTCTGCCCTGATTTAAACAGCTGTACCAGCTCTGGGGTCAATGAAATTGCACCAAGTCTGATTGCACCCTGTATCTGTAGAATATAATTAATCACACTGATATTTAATACATTAATAATGTCATGTGTAATGCTGGCTCAGATTTTGTTAGGAGAATGGGTAAGACTTTTTGGCACAATACATTCCCTTCTTTTTTTAAAGTAGCCCTGTTACCTGGGGGAACCAGCAACTGTGTGTAGACAATGAGACAATACTCATCAGGATGATATGCAGCTGTGATTCCTATCTACCTTCATGTATGTGTTGCCTCTTGTTTAAAGCTTCAGTGGCAAGTTCCTCGAGGCAGGTACCATCTTCCTGCATTCTACATTTTGATTAAGGCCTATTTTATTCTTCCTCTTTCCCAAGTATATCCAAATTATAATTTCAATGCAAATTCCCTGATATCTTTTTTTTCTTCTCCCCCCCCCCCCCCCGGAAGGATCCGCTCTTGCTGGATTTAATCTGTATTGGGTCATGAATATTTAGCTAATGCAATAAACTATTTTAAGGTTTTTCAATGATTATGGAAGGATACATTAATGCTACATCAGCAAAGGAGGTGTTACTTTTACTTACTGCAAAACTGGCCTGGAAGCCTGCCTTCCATTTCACAGAGCATGTAAGAGCTTATTCAATTTTAAAAACAAATTGAAATGTCCTCCTAAAACTGGACCTTATTCATATGGCTACATACACTGAAATTACTGCTTGTAAAAAGATAAGCAAGTCATTTGAACGTGCATTCACCATGAACTAGGAATGTACATGCCATCTGTTTACCTGTCTTAGCAGAAGGACAGAAGCTTCTTCAAAATGCACAGAGCCTATCATGTCTGCATAGTTTTCAAGAAGTGTCACACTTGCGGCTGCTCTTTGCCAGACCCAGCCTGTTCTCAAATGGTGAGTGGTCCCATCTCCCATTCAGCTCTGAAACAAAGCACATTAGCACGTTTTGCTAAAAGAGTAGGGACTACAGAAAATTTAACATGGAAAGCTTGTGTCTGGATCTATGCCTCTCACTGTGTTTCTAGTTGCGGAAAAGCAGCAGTACATCATGCTTACCTGGGGAAAGGAGAGTAAGTGGCACTGAAGAAGCATTTCACTTTGTCATGGATGTGAAAACAGAATGCACACATTCTGAGGGACATTCTTTTCTCATGATCCTTTGCAGTTTCTCATTCTTTATTCCTCTTCTCCCTGTCCCTCTAACTGCAGGCTTTTTTGACAGCTAGGGAATGGGCTACAGGGCTATGCCTACATGGGGGTTTGGGAAAGGAGAGGACAGCTCACCAACCTGGCAGGGACTTCTGGACTTCATTTATCCCCAACAATGACTGATTCAATGAGAAGACAGATAACAATTTTCCTGGCCAAATTTGATTGGTTTATTCAAAGTGTGCTGTCTCTTTAGAGGGAAGAGAGGAGATAGGGAGTGAGATACAAAAAATAGTTAACTAGGGTACCTGTATGTGGCATTGTGTAAAGAATTGCAAAAAACTAGAGTTGGCAATGTACAGAAAGCAAAACTCAGCCACTGATAATCAGATTTGTTGGAACTTAAATTTCATGAGGGAAAGCTAAGGAAAAGACTTCATTCACTTGAGGAAGAGAAAATTTCTTGGGATTTGCAGAAAACCAGAAATCCCTGTGTGTACAAAATGTGTAATCTAGTGCTTTACATATTACACTATACTGCATGTACACACTGTGTAACAATGTACATATACTGATGACCAGTTTGCATGGATTTGTCCTCATGAAATATTATATAGAGTGACCAGTGATTCTAATAAAATTTGTGCTTTCCACCAGAAAAAAAACTCCAAAACTTTATCCATTTAACCTTTATGGTTCCATAAGTATTAATTAGGTTATCTAACACTCATCCAATGACAGACAAAGATTCACTGGTAAAGCCAGAAAGGAAATCCTGATTCCTAGATCCAAGTTCAGGCTACTAGCTGGTGCTGTTCCAAAAAGAAATCTTCTGTCAGAGCTCAATCTTCTTTCCACTGCCTTGACTTCAGGGTATAGAAAGTGAAAACGTCTCACCTTATTTGCCTTTGTAAGTCACTTTTTCTAAGTCTTTTGGAGGAATTACAAATCTTCTAGTTGAGATTTCAGCAAAAGCATGGACTGCCACACTAGTTCTAGTTTAAGGAGGTTGTAAAGGAATAAAAAGATTAGAAACAAGAATATGACCATATCAGCCACATCTCAGAGTTCTTGTGTACTTAAGGCCCCTGAAGATAAGATCTCCAAGGGTTGCAGAATGACAGCCAGAGTTGTAGAAATGGTAAGAGTTTTGCAAGAGCCTCCTAATTTTCCCTACGCAAATTTTCAGTGGTAGCTTGCCTGCTTTGAAAATAAGGTGCCTGTGAATTTTCTCAAGTCAGGCACCTAAAATACACATCCTTTACTGTAAATCTTGACTAATGTCTTACGATGATGAATGAAAAGTGTGGTCATGGGTATATGAAACTGCTGGCTGAACAGCATGATGGTCTGAAGACTCTATCAAGCCAATGTGGATTTCCGTTACATTTTTTGAATAAATGAGTGACATCGATATGTAGAATCAGAAGGATCCCAAATCCATAAATAACAGCCCTCCTATGTACTGCCCACAGAGGTCCAGCCTGGTTTTGCTGAAGAGACAAGTAATGCTTGCAATCATACCTAATATATTTCAAATCGGTTATATTGTTTATAGATTGCTTGTGTCAAAACTGGTGAATTCTCCAGTGTGCTTTAGGATTTATGCATTCAAGTTCTTTGAAAGGTTTGTTCTTATTTGTTGCTACCTGCAAAAATATATCTTTTGGCCCCAATTCACAGTGGAACAATGTTAGGTCATTATTCCTTGAATTGTTAGGCTGTAAAGAAGCAATTTCTCACTAACCTGTGACACAGGAAATTGTGATTCTGATATCAGGTCATTTCTGGAGCTCCTTTTACAACAATCTGTTTTTCTGTCAGCAAATGACATTTATGTATTATTTCCAGAAAGTGTAGGTTTCAGTGATTTCTGTATGTATACATTCGGTATTTCTCTTCTGCCTCTTATTCTGCATAGCCTGGAGTTTTAATATATGATTCAACCGATAAATAAATATATTTTGATTGATAGTGCAAATACCTGGTAGCTGGTACCAGCTACCTTAAAGTACTTCTCAGAATAGTTGAGTTTCCTGCTTTTGTTTTCACCGAGATTTCTTTTATGAAGAATTGCAATGAATGATTAATGCTTGGATACTCCTTTTCTCTAGCTTCTCTGCTGAACTTAATGTGCTGCTCAGTGCTCTTCACAACAGGAACACAACCCAAACTGCCACCATAGCAACATTTTATACCCTGTTTAACAGGGTTTGGTGTTATGAACCACAATCACTAGTGCGGTTCAGAACTTCTGACGAGAAAACAGGTATGTTTTGCCAACACACTGCAGTCTAATGCAACTATTTTATTCTACTCATTTGAAATTGGGTAACATGTAAAACATTTGACAGATGACAGTATGCATATGTTTTACCAATAAATATGCATATTAACTACACAGGAAGTGGTTTACTGGCAGAATACGTTTTACATATACTTAGGGAATTGGTGCTACAAAGTTACACATGTACGGAGATGAAAGTTATAAGATGATGTACATTTCAATGTACATCATCAAACCTTTCCACGGAAGTAAACCGCTTCTGTCTATCTTTTCTTTGGTATTGGGTTTTAGGATAATATGTACAGAAATGTAGTTCTGTAACACTAATATGATACCTTCCTTACTGAAAGATTCTCCTGTAGTAGAGTATCACTGCAATGTGTCTTACATTGTACAGTAGCTATTTAATGATTCAAGACAATTTAGATCTGTTAATACATTTATAGAAAAATGGCATGAGCAGGTATTGGCTAGCAAGGACCACATGAACTTTCGCCAAAAGTCTGAAAGGCATTTCAACCACTTTTTAACTATTCACTCATTTCAGTCCATTGTTGGAGTTTTCAAATCCGTGCATGGAGTTTTCCAAAATGGAACAAAAATTACAACATTCCTACTAATAAACAAATCAAGACCAAGCAAAGTCCATCCTTACAGACTTCCAAAATTTTGAGTGGAAAAATCCACAGATAGAAAATATATAACACTCTTATGTTCAAGAAGAAGAGAGATTATGTTACTAACATGCATTTTATTAATCCTTGATTTCCTCAGAATCAGCAATCACAAAATTTTTAGCATAAAGAAGTGGAAAACCATGATATTTTGTTGATATAAAAATGTGGGATACATCTGGTTCTGTGGTGAGATGACCTATTAATAGTTCAATTAGTCTTCTAGTATCACTGCAAAATTCTTAATTCCAGCTGGCAGAGCCAATGTGATATAACCTAAATACTAACTATGACATTTTGAAAATGACAGAAAAATGTGGGCACCACACTAAAAATCTAATGTAGGAGGGTATTGCTCTAGATTTCCTATGTATCAATGCAGAGAGAGAGAGACTTGAACACAGGTCATGTCAGAGCATGTAAGTCAGGCTGTTGTTGTAAATCCGTCTTTGGAGAAGCTGTGCTCTCTCCCAGCCATACAGGCAGCCCCAAGGGGAGCTGAGTTTCTCCAAGCCAGGTGCTTATGGTGTGAACACCTCCGTACTGACCATGCAGATTGTAATCAATGCAAAGAACATTCCTCTTTGCAAAGATCATCTTGAGATGCTGATAAACACTGAATATATCTCAGTAGTCTCAACTTATTAATAAATTCCAAATGTCAGAAAGAATACTGTTTAAAGTCTTTCTGTCATTCAGTCACAGCATCCCTAAGCAGCAGTAGGGTCCCCCAGAACAGGGCTGGAATCTCAGGGCTGGTAACTCAAGCCGAACAGTTTGACCCATCTTGAGACTTCTCAACACACCTCCCACAACTGGTCTGAAAAATGCGCAGTATTCTAGCATGAGCATATTTAACCCAGAAAAACTTTTCTTATACCTTTAAATTACATTTTCCACTTCTGACCACACAAGAATAAATTGTGGTAAAAATAATCAGATATACCTTGCGGGACTGTGCTTTCCCTGCCTTTCCTCTGCTTTCGCAGAGCATCACAGTCAACTTCTGAAGTGTGCAACACCTCTGAAGACAGTGACAAGAAGAGAGTGAGCTTACCAAGTATTACAGTGCTTTCCATTAGCCTGCATTGGGTCTCCGGCCCTCCTGGGGGTGTTAAACACAGCACACCTCTGTGTTTCTTCCCAAATGATCTTTAGCTAGTGCCGATTTTCTCCAGCTCATCTAAAGAGTCAACTGCCTAGGACAAAGCTATTTAATCAGGTTCTAGGTAAGTCCAGAGTAAAAAATCAAAGCAAATTCAGAAAAATAAAAAGGGCAGAACTGATGTAACCTGAGACAGTGTATATGGTGTAGCCAAAAGGTAGAAAGCACAAACTGTACTGTAAGAGAACAGCTCAATCAAGGACTAGCGCAGACAGAACCAGGAGAAAGCTTACAACAAACAAAACCATCTGTTCGAAAGACCACAGGAAGCCCTGGGTCTTGCATTGGTACAGACGCCGAGGAAATATGCCATCATCCTAGCTATGGTGCTTTTTGGGAGCAAAAAGCTCCAGCCACAAGTGTGGGTGAGGGCACTGCACAATTCACAACTGAGCTGCACAGCTGCAGTCTCCTTCTCACTGCCACCTCTCGAGAGTTGTTGTGAGCTGCAGAACACTCAGCATCCATGAAGTGACTCAAGATAGCTGAACAGAAGGTACTACAGAGGCTCAGAGCATTTGTGTTGTATTTTCACTGGTGTCTGTCTCTGGAATTACATAATAGTAGGAGGGGGACTCACGTGCTTCTAGTGCAGTGTCAACAATACAGTCACAAAAATTCAAGTCAAAGTGCAGCTTTGAACAACTCTCATTGACAATGGTAAGAGTTCAGCAAGGGGTACTCAGCCTCAAGAAATACAGCCACCAAAGTGGAACTGTTTAGTGACATTCAGAAGCTCTGCATGGTGCTGTGGGGACTCTCAGTGCTGAACATCTGGAGGAAGAGCTGGGAATGAACTGCATAATTTAAAAAAATACACTTCCCTACATTGAATTAGAAATCACATTTTTTCGACTGCTTTAGTCTCCAGAAAGGATACTCCAATATTTGTTCCCGCAAAAAAGGCTTGCAAGATCTTTTGGAAACAAAGTGGTTAGAGTTCCCACCTCACATTCCATTCGAAGGATGTCCAAGCAAACATTGCCTTCTCATCTCACCCTGGGACATTGTTTCAATGCTGAACCAGCTGGAGAACCGCCATCAGCTGAGTCACCAAGACCACTTCCTGTAACTCCTCTGTGGTCCTTGAAGGGTCCATCACCAGACTGGCACTGACCTTGTCTGACCTCAGAGTACTTTTGAGAGCCCAGCACAAAGAGATATGAGTGTGGGCTATTATCTGAGGGGCTCTTTTGTGCATGCAAAGCTGCATAGTTTCACTGCAATGGGTAAAAGGTTGTGAAGAAAAGGAAGCACAGTAGGTAATTCCCTGGTATGGAAATCATGCATGTGAAGACAATTTTACAGTACCCAGCCCAGACACAGTTAAGCAGCAGTTCAGTTGTGGTGCAATGCATGGGAAGAGTACAAAACCCACAAGAGGCAGATCTGATAGAATGAGCTGTGGGGGTGCTCTCAGACAAGCAGCAAGGAAATCCTCTGAAGCTTTCCATCCTGTGTTCTCTGTATATACCACATCTGCTCCAGAATGATGGAAGACTATTTTAGTCACATTTTATGGAGTTTTTAAAAATGTTACTGGGACTATATTTTGCATCCCTTTGCCAGTAAAGCCAGATGACTGCACTATAGGCTACATCTCCAGATGGTTTAAATCACTGGTCTTCCTCTAATTTGCTCCAGCAAAGGATTTGCCCTCATGAGTCTAACTACACAAGGTACATCGAGCTATAAAGAATGTGCCAAATAAGCTAAAACAGCGTTTCTAAAAATAAATGCCCACAACAAGATTCCAAGTGCCACACATACATATTAGGTCTGTCAAAATAGTTTTGCTAATCACAAGCATTCAAAATTCAGGAGCTGGGCATGAAGTTGGCTTTTAAAAACCCCACAAGGTTAAAAAGAAACAAGCAAAGAGTCATATTTATGTACCTCTTTTGGTTTGTATTCTTGGGGTTTTTGAGTCTTCAGGACAAACCCTGGTCCTGTTTTAAAGCTTTTTCTATTTCTTTTTTCCTTTCCTTTTCCTTAGACACACACACACGTGCGCACACACACACACACACACACACACACACCCCTGCCCTCCCTCTGGAAGCAGCAGGGCTAGAAATTTGCTGCTAAGAAAAGAATGTTAAAAGAGAGATTCTCATGTAATTGCCTGACTCCAGAAACTAAGCTTTTAAGAAGACTATCATGAGACTCATGATAAAATCATGAGAGTTGGCAACACTATTAGGGAGTTGGAAATGATATAAAGCTCCCACTTCTGCAGTCTATGAAATATTGGACTTCTAGTCACAACTTTTTTATGCACAGAAATCCTGTCACTGCTGTATAACTGGTCTTTTCATTGCCACAGGTCTTCAGCTTTCCATTAGATCAATTCAGATAGTTTCTAGGGATCTTATGTTTGTGTGTAGTCAAAACAATATTTGGCAGCAAAAGGCTCTTGCAGCAGATTACAGATGGACACAAATGGGAATGAGTTTGAAGCAGGCTGGGAGCCTGAAGGAATGGTTACATCTGGGGAAAATGAAATATGTCCACATAGCTTTATTTGCTGGACTTGTACAGCTCTCTGAAGAGCCAAATTCTCCCTGAGAAAAGGATCTGCAAATCCACCTTTTACATTAACAAGTTAGTTTGATCCTGGGACAGGGAAACAAGGGGGAAAAAGCCCTCAAAACCAAACCCTGGAGAATTGCTTTGGGAGCTTGACATCTACAAAATTGCATGGAAAATATTACCATGTAACAGCAGTAAGGAAGCTCCCTGCAGCATGGGGCTGCAGGATTGTCCTGATTATTATGTCCGATCGATGCTAATCCACCAAGACAGGAATGATTCAAATTAGATGTTTGAAGAAGAAAGATCACCACCTTCCAAGACACAGCCATCTCTGAGCATCATTTGCCAAAAAAAATGAAGAGGTGACCTTTGTATGCCAGATGCTGCCACAGTCCAATGGGCCAGTCCAGTTGCAAAAGGCTCTAATTAGCACCACAAGATGCCAAAGTTCTTAACTAGATCGCAGGAAAATGGGAGACTGCTCCATGCCTTTGAAAACCTATTAGGAAGCGTTGATCCTCCCAAATTAAAGTTTAAAAGACTTGCACTACACTTAGGAAAACAGATACAGATAGGTTTGAGCACATCACACCTCTCCGGGGCTGTTAAAAGGCCCCCATTGCTGAGACAAGAGCACATGACAAAGCAGAAGCTTCTGTAAGTGCAATTTGTTGTCTGCCTTTGTATGCAAAGCTCACACATGTTCCTTCAGAAGTGAAACTTCAGGTGTTAGTGGCTGCTTCACAACTAACGGAGCTTGGATCCCCATCGACGTTTGAGCTGGGCATGTGAAATCTGTGCTGTGGTTTTGGATAGAGACGTCTTTATACGAAATTAGCTAATCTACTTCCTTAGCAGAGACTGCAGTCAGGAGAGCAGTACAGCAAACTTAGTTATAGGTAGGGGAGAAATATATGTGACTGATACTGATCTCTCTTACACCAAAATAAGCAGGAAAAACATCTATTAAACTTAGTGAATGACACTAGTACAAGTCCATCCCCAGAAGACTTTCTTAAGATTATAAAATAAATGAGAAAATCTGGACTCATCTGAATGGTCTTGTGATTCACGGCTGTCTTTCCCAGGGTCTATACCAATTCATGGGTTTGAGTGGAACAGGAAAAATCTGGTAGCTGTAGTGGAGTTTGCTTTGCATTTTGAAACCAGACCTGGGAACTGGAGAACCTTATACAAGCACAGGAACACCGGGACTGCAGGTTCTACTGCTGGGACTTTCTGAAGACCTGGGCCTGCTTCAGTGAAGGGAGCTCAACACTTGCAAGGGAGAAGGGCACTGAAAAAATTTGCAATACACAACCAGGAGATTTATCAACTCTTAGAAAGTAGGTTGAATTCCTTCAAGTTTTTGTGTCATAGTGATGGACTTCCTGAAATGCCCACTGTCCAAAAATCCCAGAGAACCACAGCAGACGTCCAAGATCTGTACGGAAATATTTTGGCCAACACATTCCTTTCTGAAGATCCCCAAAGTAGCTGTGCAGGTACTACAGAGCTGCAAAGCGCATACATCTGATGTTCTTGGGAACCATACATCCTGCTGCATATGCACCAAAACGTCTGAACGATGTAGAATAAACTCTATAAATAAGCAAACAAACATACTGAATTTTAAACAAATTGGTGAAGAATGCATTACCATGTTTGTTCTGGTTTTAATGTTTTCTTTGTACGTGGAAGAGTTCAGCTACAAAGCTGAACATAAACGCGCAAGAATTTCAACTACGGCAATCTGCCATCTAGTGGAAAAATGAAAATCGCATCTCAACCAAGCCCTGAAAGTGCTAAAAAAAATTGTCAAAACCCATAAAGAGGGGAATAAACTATTTTAGAAAGGTGGGAGATGCACAGGCAAGATTCTCCACGGAAAAGGAGAACTGGCCCATTGGACTGTGGCAGCATCTGGCATACAAAGGTCACCTCTTCAATTTAATCTCCAAAGATTAAAATGCCACCCTGGAGCTACCTTTTCCATGGAGAACCTTGCCTGTGCATCTCCCACCTTTCTAAAGGGCAGTGTATCTGGTCAAAAACTTATATATGTACAACATATATATATATATACACCATAGATGATGTTCGTAACATTACTTGTGTGTGTGCACTTGCATGTTTACAATATAACTAGGCAGAAGTTAATTAAAAGTCACCATATCCCATCCCTTCGATGTGATAATTGAGCACAGCCCAAATTATCTTCTAGCTACCCAACAACATAATTTCACACAGCTAAGGGAGACTGTGCATGTTTTCAGAGCAGTCCTATGATGTAGAGACAGCCAGATTTGCTCAGTGGAACCTGCATTATTCTGCTGTCAGCAGCCAAGCAATGCTGACCTGTGCTTCCAGAGACCTGGGCACATGTTGCTAACTGCTTCCCTAATAGTGAAGCATCTCCACCACTTCCACACACCCTCTCATTTTGAATCACAGGAAATCTAATTCTCGGGATACCCTTAAAGACAGCAACTTCATTGAGTGGGACACACCACTGTAGCGGTGGGAAGAAACTCTTTTTGGAGGGAGCTGCTTAGCAGTGATAATCTGTAAGGGTAAGCACTTTCCAAGAAGTGTGCAACTTTCTCTTTATGGTAAATGTATTCATGGAAGTTTAATGGTAATGCTGGCTGTTAGCTGTGGGCTATCATATGCATTTCTGACATCTCTGGAAATCATTTCTTAGCTGTTGCTGGTGCTTTTTGCTTTGCCTGACTCTGGGTCAGAGGTATCGCCAAATCAATCCTCAATTCTCCTACATATTGTGATTCAAGTAATCTCCTCCATTATGGACAGGGATATTCAGAAGGGAGTCCATTTTTTAGCGCCTGATTTTAGGTCTAGACAGAGCTAGTTTGTTTGCTACTATAGATTTTATACAGATGTGCAATTCCATGTGATGGGAAGACGTAATTTTAATGACCGGCTCTGGTTTGTTCTCTACAGAACTCAAAAGACTTTTTTTTAGCATGAAGTTTCAGTCATTAGTTTACATAAAATGTAATTGTCTAAGTCAAACTCTGCCATCTCGTGGTAGACTTTAAAGGATACTGTTCAATCTAATAATTCCTGGCAATGTCTATATATGCTGGATATAAAAGATTTTTGTTAAAGATGCATAGCAGCCTTCCAGTATCTGAAGGAAGCCTACTAGAAAACCGGAGAGGGACTTTTTACAAGGGCATACAGTGATAGGACAAAGAGAAATGGCTTTTAGCTGAAAGAGAGTAGATTTAAATTAGATATAAGGAAGAAATTCTTCATTATGAGGGTGGTGTGGGACAAGTTGTCCAGAGAAGCTGTGGCTGCCCCATCCCTGGAAGTGTTCAAGATCAGGATGGTCGGGGCTTTGAGCAACTTGGTCTACTGAGGGTGCTCCTGCCCATGGCAGGAGGTTGGAACTAGATGATCTTTAAGGTACCTTCCAACCCAACCCATTCTACAATTCTGAGATTCTAAGATATTTATGGTAAAGACACTCTTCGCTGTTAGAAATATTTCCACTTGTCAATGAGAGAGATTAAAAAGTGAATTACTTCTGAACTCTTTTCTTTACATTTTGTCTTGGATAATGAAAGGTTGACATTTGTTTCACATTTGTGAAGAGCTGGCTTGTAGTCAGGTTCACTTCCCAGTTCTCATGCAATAGCTCTATGCTGCAGTGTTTGAATTATAAACAGGGGAGCATTTAAATTCAGGCAATTTCTTTTCCTCCTCACTGAGGTCTAGGTACGAGCCAAGTTTTGAACAAAGCAGTTCAGTCAATTATATGCAAAAGTTATTATAAAGCAAAGAACCATTTAAACTTTTTGGAAAACAGATTCTTTGCACAGTGCCAAGAGGCAACTTAAAGTGCTATCCTCTCTGAAACCAGTGACCTAGCCTGTCTTTCACACTGGGACTGGATAACTTAAGCAGAAGGAGTAAGAAACCCTACTGTCAAAGACTGACTCATCTTGGTCTTTTTCTCCTTCCCTGTACAGCTAGCAGCTGGCAAGCCATGGAAAACAAAAACCTTGTTTTCGCTGTGATGGTGCAGTCACGCCTAGTGTAGCAACATGAACTTCCCTTCACCTTCTATCACTATTTAGTTCTCAAATGACCACCTCTTGAAATGAAATCTTGGCTCATTCAGTAACTGAAAAAGCCTCAGCCTCATCTCACCCACACCTGGAGAAGGTCTGAAGTGCTTGTCCTTAACGCAACAGACAAAACCCCTGTGCACCAGCAGGGAGCTGAGCTTCAGACACAGACCTGAACATTGCCATGCCATGTCAAGCTCAGGTGGGTCTCCAGTCACCAGGTCCCCAATACCCAGAGTGGTTCAAGAGATCATCAGCTTCTCAACTTCATTTTCATCCTCACTGCCTAATGCTCAGCTATCCCTGATGCACTACTACTTGCACCACCGCACTTGCATTTGGAACTTTGATTTGAAGCCACATCAAATTATGCCAACTTTTCAAATATTCAGGCATAGATTAAAAGTTCTTTTGCAACCCTCACCATTCCTTTCTTTTCTTCTACTACAGTAATATATGCACCTAGAGCTGCAAAGTCATGAGAAAACCAGTAGAAAACAAAAGGAGCCACAGAGGACCTACAAAATAGTGCCTTACAACCAGCCAACATCACCTCCAATCTCCCAGACACATCAAATTATGATCTTTGTCCTCCTGGTTTCCTACCTGCTGCAGTGACTTGTCTCCTGCAGCACCTCAGAAGAAGCCAAGCTTGGCAGCTGAAGAAGCCAGATGTCAGCAACTACAAAGAAAGTTTTCAGCAGTGGCAGCTGCTTGTCAGATCGTGTTCCTCCAAAGGCTTATGTTTGGCTCTGATGGTGCATTTGTTGGTGGCCATGGCTGGTCTTCCTGAAAGTCATGTGGGATCCACTCCTAGAGAGGAAACTCAGGTTTCTTCTCCTGAAAGGTAGTCTCCACTGATTTGAAGCTCTGGGAAATTGTTCTTCCTTTATTCCCATATTCTCAGAAAGAGCTTGTGTTCAATGTGTGTAAAACTGAATTAACAAGAAAGGCTTTTTTCCATAATTTCTAATGAATTTTCTATTGACTTTAAAAGAAGAATGAAACCCCTTTTAGTTGTGGGTTGGTTTTTGTTGGTTTGTTTTTGGTTTTGTTTTTTAAATAGTAATTTCCATAACAACAATTATATACATTCTTATTTATAAAATTTTTTATCCATGGACAGGAGTTGGCTTTGGGTTATTTATGATGAACACTGATCTTCATTTGAAGTAGAGGAAACCAAGTAGAGAAACTGAGACAAATCCTTTTGAACCCAGGCATTCCATAAGCACTTAAAAGTCTTTGCTTATGACATTGCCTTGTAACTGTAATGATCAAACAAGGCTTAAGAATCACACTTTAGAAAAGTCAGCATTTACACACAGATTGAAAAGTTTTAGGACAAAGTAAACATGCAGACCTGTGTCATTAAATGAGACTTCAGCTTGAACTGTGAGTCAGGCAAATACCATGTCTGTCTTCAAGAACTCTTCCCTTTTCCTCGGGGCAAGTCTGTTGGAAGCTGGCATTTGTTGCTGCTGCTGGCACTGCTCTTGCCCCTTGGGTATGGACTTGGTGGCTGGTCACAGACCTGGGTTTCAGGATTTTTGCTGCCTGTAAAAGGAGGATAGCACACTCACAAAGAAGGCATAGTATATTGAATATGTTGGACCCTCTCAGACGTCCATTTGGACACTGAAATGCATCAACAGTATCCGATGCAAAGACATTTCTTTTCAGATTTTTAATTTACTGTTCTTTAATTTTATGAAGTGTTCCTCCTTAGGATTTTCTAGGGATGCAAGGCACAAAGTGTACTCTGTTGAATTTCCATTTGCTTAGCTCAAAGCCTTCTTTTCCAGGGAAGTTTTAAATTTTTTTCTGCTTCTCTCTGTCCTGGTCATTTCTTTTGATTTTTTGTCAAATGCCGCTGCTCATTGAAAACACTGCTGCTGCTGAATGCAAGGCATCATACAGGCTCTTAAGGATCCTGTACATCAACTCAACACAGATGCAGATAATACTGAAGATTAATCTGAATAACGATAGAGGATTAAAAGAGTTTTCACAATTTCTATGGCTACTTAAGGAGCCAGAATCTAACATAAGTGAGGAATCTGGTCATTATTCAGTCTCCTGATAGCATAACTCTATATGCAACCAGAAATTCTTTCTTTTTCACATTTAAACATCATACTTCTGCCTTCCCTGCACACAAAGTTTCTGGAATAGCCTCATCTGAGTTAACTGTGATGATGTGAACTATGCTGATCAAGACATCCTTAATTGTATTAATTTTACAGCAGCTGTGAACAGTAGCTTTAAGGAACACCACAAAAGCTTAATGAGTGGGTCATCGTGATTGCATTAAAAGAGAGATAGGAACTACAGAGAAGCCCTGGCATGCAAAGAGGGCTTTAAGAGGTGGACATATGCCTGCTCATGATGACAGTCACAGAGGCTTCAGGGTGTGGCCTCTAGTGCCAGGCTTCTGCCACAGATGTCACATGAACCTCTGCTTTGAAACTAGGGAAGCAGCCGTATACAATCAACATTGCAAAAGCTGCAGCACCTCCTCCCCTGTCTTTCAGGGGTACCGTCTCACCGCTGTTGGTATTTGCTAGGGGATCCAATGTGGGTTACCATGCTATAGCACATGGACATAGTCAAGGAATCCAGTTGACTCCTTCTTGTTACCTCCAGACCAAAGAGACGCTCAGCTGTGATTTCTGTCCTACCTCCAAAGCCAGTGAGCTGTGTGGCTTGTTAAAAGTTCTCTTCACTTTCAATCAGAGCTGTTACCATCATGACAGTTACAGTTTTTCCTCTTATGTCATGGCATCAACAGAGAATTGTAGTTTTTCCTACCTGTGTCGCACTTTTGCTACCCATAGTTCGGGTGATGCTCACAGACGCCGGGGCAGGGACGGCCACCGGCCAGGCAGTAGGTGGCACCAATGTACAGCAATTGCAGTGCGCCCAAAAAACAAGGAAAAAAAAAAAAATCCTAATTTCACACTGCTGACGCTGCTTCCAGCCTTTCTGTTTAACCTTGTCTGAGCTCAGGACATCTTTGCTAATGATAATCTCCCCCATAGTAAAACTCAGATCCTGGCACCCTCTGGTGTAACCACAATCACAGCTCTCTCTGATCAGTTTTCCTCTTTTGTTCTGATTCTACCATTGCAAAGAATCAGCACAAGAGATAGGAGCTGCGACCTCCTGATCTCTCTACTTCATGCTGCGAGTATATCACTAACATCCTGTACCCCTGCATTCCCAACTGCAAATCTGGTTCATAGTCAGAGTACCTGTGCACGCATCCAACTGCAAGTGGATGAGCAGATTTAGATGTGGAGGGAACTTCTTTGGGAAGCATGCTGTTGGGTGTCATGTCGTGTGTGTCTCCCTTCCTTCTCTGTACTCTGGACCTGCTTCCCAGGAACCATCCATAAGTTTTCTTTAAAACAGATTGCTAGCTATCACAGGGACATTGGACATCATCAGAACTGTCTCTTTCTTGCTCTTTTTCTGCAATATATCATACCCCAGTTTCACACCTTTGACTACTGCTTTTAAGTTTCTTACAATGTTTTATGGCCCATGATGTGGATTTCTGTGCAGAAGAAAGAGGCACATATAGGCACATATATAAACCCTTGAAACACCATGATGTGTGTTGACATGGTTGCCTGCAACTGTTGAAGTCTGTTGCTTGCTCAGTCCTAATTTCTTGGTGCACATAATTTTTGTGAAACATTGAATGGTGATTAAGAAAACCCAAGAAAACTGGGAAAAGCTGTCACTGTCCTCCTACATCTTTTAGCCAGCTCTTCTTTTTGATAAACTCATTATCAGCCCTATATAATTTTCATATTTGCAGCAATTTTTCCATTTGTTCTGCCCCCTTCTCTCCTACTCTCATTCCACTTACAAAGAAGTTTGTTTCATGGACCTTTCAGTTTTAAGAACAAGTTTTAGTTATGGTGTGGTGCCTACCTGAGTTCATTAAAAGATAAACTCTCTTTGCTCACCTGAGTCAAAATAACCTTATGCTGAATAACACTGAGGTGTTTGAGGGAAAACACTTTGGCTCAGGAAGAGAAATTATGAAAGTCTTCAAGTCTCAGTGACCTCTCCAATAGTTTGTAAAATCCTCCTCCCTGGAGATTACAGATGGTCCAGTAAACGCTGCAGAGAAATTTAGGAGTCAGAGACTCTCTAAAAGCACTGATTTCTTTTCCTCCCTTCTCAGAATTGGTTAAATTTCTGCAGTCTCTTTTCCTCATTTCTCCTTTCTTTCTTTGCTAGGGTGCAGTTATGAGCTCAGAAGTAAACAGTCATATATTTGTTCTGTGTTAACAAAATCGTATATAGGTTCCTTCATCCCCTGTTCTGAGAACAATAAAGTAAAACATTTATGAAGAATTAAAATCCACATTTTTTCTGAAACAACCTTGAAACTCAAAGAAGGATTTCACACCAACAGACACTTTTAGAACATTATGACTCATATAAGTATTTCTGGGTCAGAGGAAAAAGGGTTATTTACCTTTTGCTGAAGAACAACAGTCCTTCAAGAGAGAGGAAGACCAGAATTGGAACAGTCTAGCTGGGTCATCCAGATCAGGTCTCTACAGTCTCTGCTACCACATATGAATGATTAGTATGGAAAGAAATACCTACCACATAGCCCTAAACATCTCTAATCACAAAACAGCTCTCAGTTCCCATTTTAAACTTTCAGCATCAAAGATCAAAAGCTTCAGAGACTGGACCATGCAAGAGGATAAGAATAGGATAAATTAACAACACAGCCAGTCGGGGTGGGGGGGGGGGGGGAGGG